>OMOT01014192.1:0-16659 GCA_900312575.1 Acanthochaenus luetkenii | reverse complement strand
ACACAACCCTTTTGAATCTATCTGATGAAGGCAGAAAGTTTGCCTGCGACATCATCATCATCATACAGGGACAAGAAGACGATCTCACACCAACAACAACACAGTTTGAGGCCGAAGGGCCGAAAGGGAAAAAAGCGGATCCAGTCTGGTTCGTGACGTTCTGTGTTTTGTGGCTGCAGTCCAATGCCATGGCAGAATCGTGGAGATCCAGACAGCATCCACGACTCTGTTTCATAATCTGTGCTGCTGTGGTTTTGCTCCTCGTCCTCTTCAGCCAAGGTAAGTCACTGGGCCTTTCTAACGTATCTGGGATTCCCTTTACTGTGTCATTAGTTTTCACATTTGATGCAGCCAAACATCAGACAATATGACGAGTTCTTTGCTGTAACACTATGTGTCCATTTTGGGGGTAAAAAACCATCAGTACCTGAAGTTCAGCACTGAGTATCTCCAAAGTACTTTCCTTTTAAAAAGTACCATCATTTATTCTATTTTGTGCTATCAGTCATTTTGTAAGAGAATGTGTCAAGTGTTTCACTTTGGACCAAACCTGTAATTATAGTGATAATAAACACACTAGCTGCCAGGTCTCCGCGTGCCGGACGAGTGGAGGCGTGGGTTCGAATCCCACTGCGTACGATTAGTTTTGTTACCCGTTTAGTAGGCAATTTCCCAAGAATTCCAGACTTAACGAATATATCTGATTATATCTGATTTGTACAAATGCGTACACGGCATTAGTTACATAAATGTTCTAGTTTGAATGTTAATTTTCAGTACCTTCTGACAGTGAACTTTTTGTTTAAACGGCTCTTATCTCCTCCACCAGTAAAGTTGTGGAAATGATGTTTACATGTCTGTCTGTCTGCCTGTCCGTGTGTCTGTCTGCCTGTCCGTGTGTCTGTCTGCCTGTCCGTGTGTCTGTCTGTCTGCCTGTCTGTTAGCAAGATATCTCATGAAGTTACCAATGGATTTGGCTGAAATTTGGTGGACAGATCTGTCTTGGCCCGATTTTGGCCTTGATAAGATTTTGGTGGTGATCTGGATCGGGGTTTTCCGCCATTAGATTATTTTTGTGTTTTAGCCAAAACCATTATGCTGCGTTCAAGTGCTGGTGGGAAAGTCCATCATACAAGACATCCAAGTCAGCTGCTAAACAGCGTTGCATTCAAGAACAATTTTGTCGGTAAATCAAACGCTAAACAAACGCTAAACCATTACGGAGGCTGCAGCTTTCCAAGTTGGAAAGTTATTCAGCATTGGCGGAGGTTTGCGCTCTTCTGAGTGACTTCTAGTTTAACATAATGTTTTGGAATGAATGAGTTATGACATTTGCCCTGTGATGCCGTTGTAAATCTATTTCCACATAATTTCCGTACAGCTATAAGACACAGAACCCAGGCACAGAGGTACAAACGAGGCGTCCTGGTCTCAACAGGTATTTCTTTTTTAAACTTCCTCATTCTGCTCCTTTTATTTGCATATTTTTGTGTGATTGGATCAGTTACTTTAGGTTTCATCGCTCTAAGCCCAAGAAAAATCGTAATCTTGATCTTAATGTGTAAACAGCTCAAATCACACACAAAACTCCATCAACACAAATTATACAGCAATTTAAACACATCTTAACACGCTGATAATAAAATATAGATTTCATGTTGTGTGGAAGATGTGTAATAATTCATGTATTCACAGCTTAGCTTTACTGTTGATTTAACTGTATTACACTATGCATTTTAACTTGTTGCAATATAAAGGATTGTTAATTCACTCCAATTCAGCAATGAGTTCACTATGAAATTCCAAATTGCTGCTATATTGTCATATTCGTTTATATATGTATATAAATAAGGTTCGAGCATACTTTTTTTGTGTGTGCCAATTTGTAGCAATATTTGATTAAATTAGCATTTAGACCATCATGGGACACTAAAACTCTCCATTGAAACCAGACTAATGAAACTCTTTTGGTGTTATCAGCTCTTTAAGGCAGAGTGGCCTCAGCTATGCAATGGTAGAGGAAACTCTGGCAAACATTACGGCCTTTAAATGAAAGAATTAATTTACAGAAAATATAATCAATGGATCAATAAAATGTGCAAAGCAAATATCACTGAACTGATATCAAATATTTAATGAAAGGCCAATATCGGCCCCATATATCAGTCTAACCCTGTGCTACTCAGATAACTAACACTACAGTATATTGGGTAATTCGTACATTTTGTATGGTGCATTGTGCAATTATATGTTTACATTTAGCTGATGCTGATAATTCCATAAAATATAATAACGATATCGGTACGGTATCAGCTCCAATTGACATTTTTGTCTGCTCTCATTTCCTAGAAATCCAAGCAGAGTACATTGATCCAGCCGCCATCGACCTCACTCCCCTGGTCAATACTTTAATAAATTCAAGCCAGATCGGTACGTTGTCATACTACAGATCAATTCTGAGCTGTAAATCTTTACTGGCTTCCTTTAAGTGTGTGTCAGATTAAATCATAAATCATGTATGGAGTAATTAAAGAAGTCATTATGATTGCGCTCTATAGGACTGTAGCCCTCTCGTCAATGTTTCCACCACTTTCCCAGATGAATTATTGTATTCCACATTATTGTACAGATTGAGTTTAGTGTGAACGGAGCCTTAACGGATCTGAGAAAAGTCAGTTTATCTGAAATGGATCTTTACAGACAAATGTAGTTTCTGCTGTTTGCCTTTGTAGAGTAAGTCATACTGACTGAGTCTCGAGCAGAAAGAAGCACAGGATTACTTCATTACCTGCGTCAATGACTTGATAAGTACACCTTACAAAAAACTACTGTACTGATTGTTGGTATCAATATCAGAATAAAGTATCGAAACTTATCGAAACTTATCGAAAAACCTTAAAAATGTTGGATTCTTACAACGAGAAATCTTGAATTACTAATTTACTATCACATCATTTTAGAGGTGGTGCCAACTTTTCAAGTTTCAGAACCAGCATTGGTAAAACACGTCCAACAATACCCAGCACTGCCATAGATGATCCTGAATAACGTGATACAGTTCAGGACATGACACTGTGTTTCTGCTTTGTAGGCTCCCGCCAGCTGTTCTCCCTGCTGAGCGTCACTTCCCATAGTTCCCTGGCGCTCCATAAGTTCACCCTGCTGGTCTACAACAGTAAATATAATCCACACAATGTTCTGCTTCCTCTAAAGCTGCCCGGCAAACATTTTGACACCAACTAAGATGTTGGTACGACAGCTCGCACCCACGCTGACAAACCTGCACCATAATGGAAGCTGAGATGACGTCCGTAGGCGTCCAGAGCTGCTGCCTGCATCACTTTGTGAAATCAGGACTTAAATATCTTGACATCAGTTCTTATCGGTTTCTGAAGAGATTATAGAGCAAATAACCAGTCTAGGGTTCACGCGTGTCTGTTATAATGTGGGAGCTGCCCAGTACAGGGATCAGTGGTGCAGCAGCACACACCAGCAGGCAGGGGAGCGTAGCCTCCGTAAGTCCGACCATACGCTGATGTTTTATTTAGACACTGGTGCAAAAACTAAAACAAGACTAATTAAAATGTGCTCCAACTCCAAAAAGTGACGTTAAAAATCAGCAATTGTTTCAATCCCTTAGACATCAGTGATGATGATGGGAGACGATTGCTCACTTTTGTGAGTGTGAGTGTGTGCGAATGTGTACTTTCTTGTGTATATCTATAGTATATATACATATTGTTTTACTGGAACAGAAGTGAGCGTTTTAAACACACAAAAGTCACCCGCTGGTATCGACCAACCAAGTTAATCCTTTTTTAGTTCAGTCTACGTTTCATCATCCGCCAGATTAGTGAAATGCAGATTAGGCTTCAGTATGTCGAATTCTTTTCACCAGACACTCGGGAGGAAATGTCTTCATTTGTCCCTCAGGCTTCTTCAAACGGTTTGCTGGCATTTCCCCTTTTCTCAGTGACACCTTGAGGCACAGCGAGTCCCTTTAAGCCATGTCTGTGTCTCTTAGACTTCTGAGTCGGTATTCCACCCAGCATCCGATGCCTTGCGCTGGTTCTCTACAATATATTCGGTGTATTCAGTAATACTTCCTCACGACTAATTCACTATTATGATCCGTTTTGTAGTTTCCAGCTTCCGACTTATAGAAAGCAGCATGTTTCGGAAGAGGTACTGCTACTGTGTAACGAACGACACCAACGATTTAACAGGTAGGAAAAGGATCTCGTACTTTATAGTAAAGCATTTTCTTTGAATACGTATGACGAATACTGTATATATCGACTTTGACAAGACAGATCCATCTCTTTCATTACTGGTGTTGAGTGATGGGGCCTCATGTGAAACTTGTTCCATCCAGACAGGCTTAGAATTGTTTCAAACACCAAAAGCCAAGAAAACACGGTTCCAAATCTCTTTCATTGGATTTCTCATCAGATTTTACCGCCATACTGTTGGACGTGATGGGCAACTCAACCAGTTACTTACATGAGCTGTTCAAATCGGCCTCCATATTATCAGGTAGAGTGGACTGGACTCAAAACATCTCACGTGTGCCACGTGTACTGTATTACTGATACGGGTACAGCCAACTGTCTAGTCTCTTTATGCCTGTAACTATACAAAGTTGCACGGTGGTTCCGTGGTTAGAGCTGTTGCCTCACAGCAAGAAGGTCGTGGGTTCAAATCCCCGCCCCGGTCCTTTCTGTGTGGAGTTTGCATGTTCTCCCCATTTCCTCCCACAGTCCAGAGACATGCAGGTCAGCTGAACTGAAGACTCTAAACTGCACATAGATGTGTTTGCGTGCAATATATGACATAGTATATGTAGTATGTATATGACATAGTATATGTAGTATGTATATGATGACGTAGTATGTATATGATGCAATGTAAAGCCCTTTGAGACGTGCTTGTATGAAAGGGCTTTATAAATAAAACATGATTGATGGATATTCTTTCAGTTGACCCCTGATGTGTTTTGGCACGTAGCATCTCCACGTGTATTTTCATGCTGTGTGTTATATGATATATGTTGCCTTGGTTTTCAGGCTCGTCCTAACAGTGTTACATTCTTATGCCGCTCTCTCTTTACCGCAGTAAGCCAGAGGAATCATTCAGACTGTATATACATCTGTGTAATGGCGGGCCAACTGGGTAAGTAGAGTCCAAAGTGGCTCTGTGTTTTTATAATGTGATTTCCCATCAAAGTTCAAATGTGATTTTCCCAGAAAACATTTTGACAGATGTTGATACGATGGCCTGCGCTCGGATTGAAAACCCACTTAAATAAAGCGGCATAATCAAAGTTGACACGACGTCCGTGGTCGTCCAGAGCTGCTGCCTGCATCGTTTGGTGAAATCAGGACCTAAAATATATTTATATATCAGTTCAAGTTGTTTTAATATGAATTCTGTGCTCATTTGGGTTGATGTTGACCGTTGCTTCCTGCTGCACGTCACGTCTGTGGAATCCTTGCTGGGTTTACCCAGTGTGTTATAACTGTCATTTAGGACGACCAAGACCAAGACCAAGACCAAGACCAAGACCAAGACCAAGACCAAGAGTCCGTTTCTGAAAGTGATTTTGTCTGTTTTGTCCAGAAAAACACCTTCCTCAGCTCTGGGAGGTCGACTCCATCGCTCCACTCTTCAACCAGACCATCGGCGGCGGCGGCGGCGGCGGCGCACACAGAGGTTCGTCACCAACACTTCAACACTGAGTAGTGACACAACGGCAGCAGGGTGGCCTAGTGCTCAGAAGGACCATTCCGTAATTAAAATATCACAGGTTCGATCCTCAAATGTGCCGATGTATATCCATCAACAACCCTGTGTCCTTGAGCAACACACTGAACCTCTATCTGCTCACTCAGTCTCCCTGGATTAGAGTGTCAGCTAAATGCTTAAATGTACATTTAAAGGGGCATTAAGTGACCTATGACCTCTATCAGCTTCTATCCCCGTCCAGCAGGAAACTGCATTTACATTGTTAGACGCAAGTAGCATCTGACATGGAGGGGCGTTCAAGTGCTGCTTCCTGGTGGTAAAGCCGGAGACCTGATATACCTGACAACAATTATCGTCTCTGGTTCACCAACACAGATAAACCAGCTGCTGATGCTGCTCAGCTGTTTCTGAGTTTGGGTTTGTGTCTATTTCTTCTTAACACAATGTTGGGTTGAAGAATTACACGTCACTCGTTTATTTAATAGAACAGGGCATCCCTTCCTCTTGATGTCGACTCCTGTGAAGAGCGAGGAAACCCTCTTTTGGTATTTAAAAACATGAAATGCAGAAATAGTCGCTCCTTAGATTTAGATCTAAATCATTCTTCTTTTCTCCCTCTCTCACCTTTGATCTGTTCTCCCTGTCCAAGCAGGTCATATCTCATCTCACAAAGTACCTCCAGGTGAGTAAGTACTTGTAAAAAGCTCATTGAAGCATCTGTTGTCATCTTCAAAGTGCCATTCAATGCTCTTTTCAAAAAGTCTATTTCAAAACTCAGAACGACACCAACTGCCCACGAATCTGAGTCAGCTCTCTCCAGCTGGGATGAGCGCCATGCTGACCAGCAGAGTCCATTCTACTGCTCATGGTGAGTCACAATGGGCGACCAGGTTTGGTTCATTTCACTAAAGCCTAGAGAACACTGTTAAATCTGACATTTGCTAATATTATGTGACTTACCGTGAGGGCAATAGTAGATTAAGTTTAAATAAGTAAGGATACCACATAATATCCTGATATAGAGGCAATGAGTATATCCCTCAAATATGATAGAGAAGTCACAAGGAGACCCAGACAGAGATACTTCGGTTCTGACAGACCATTTTTGAATAACATAAAATAACGCTGGGAAAAAAGGTCATTTAAATGAAATTGGAGAAATAAGTATTGGTGCTGGGCTGGGTGACGCTCGCCAGCAGAAGTGGCCACGCTGCTGTGACAGAATAACTGGCGTATTGACGGCCATGTTGTCCCACTGTGATGCTCACATGGCTCACACACTGTGGTTTTCTTTTTAGTCAAGAGCAGTGACACAAGAATAATTCACTATTCCAGTGAAAAACACCATCACATCCATGATCAAGCGATCAGTAGCACCAAATGTGTGAAGCCTGTGACTTTCCTTTGTTTTATAGTCTGCAGGACTAAAAGAAGACCCCGTCCTTTTAGTCCTGCAGACTATAAAACTAACTTCTTGTCAGATATATTTTTAAAGGCAACTTCTTTTGTCTGTATTTGTCTCATCAGTTTCATCTACAACTGTGGATGAAACAACCGAAACAACTGAAACAACACCAACGACCATCGCTGCCCAGCCACTAGCAACGGCTCAACAATCTACAACCTTCGAGCCATTGAGCAGTACAGCCGGACGGACGGCGGACGGACCGGCTGCAGCTCAGACACAAACAACAGGCCACTTGCCAACAGACGCAAAACCACGGACATCAACTATTTTTCAACCAATCACAACCTCAACGCAACCCAGTGCAACCACAGGCCAGCCAATCACAACTGTGACAATTATCACCGTTGTTAAGGCCCGATCAACTACAACAACAACAACCACCCAACTGACCACAATTATACCAACAACGATGTCAACTAAACTCACCACATTTACACCAAACACTAGGCCAATCCAATTGACTACAACTACACACCAACCAACTACAAGCCAAGCAACTACAAGTACAAGCCAAGCAACTACAAGTACAAGCCAAGCAACTACAAGTACAAGCCAAGCAACTACAAGTACAAGCCAAGCAACTACAAGTATAAGCCAAGCAACTACAAGTACAAGCCAACCAACTACAAGTACAAGCCAAGCAACTACAAGTATAAGCCAACCAACTACAAGTACAAGCCAAGCAACTACAAGTATAAGCCAACCAACTACAAGTACAAGCCAAGCAACTACAAGTACAAGCCAAGCAACTACAAGTACAAGCCAAGCAACTACAAGTACAAGCCAAGCAACTACAAGTACAAGCCAAGCAACTACAAGTACAAGCCAACCAACTACAAGTACAAGCCAAGCAACTACAAGTACAAGCCAACCAACGACAAGTACAAGCCAACCAACTACAAGTACAAGCCAAATGGTAACAGCTACAGCCCAACCACCAACCACTGCATTTCATCCCACAACATTGTCGCCCGTCCATCCTACAGTACAACCTGCTGGCTGGTCACTTCTGTATCAGGGAGGTAAGGGAAGAATAATGATTGTATTTTACTTGTATAGAGACTTTGCTGTTGCGTCACAAATCTCATTCAAATTCATGGAGGTCTAATGGAAAACTGCAAGAAAAAGCTAAATGTGACTCCAAACTTCAAAACCAGAATCCACCTCAACAAATAGAGAAATGCATGATAGAGGAAGCCTCGAAAGCAAAAATAGTCAATATTAGCATTGGATGTAGTTAAAGGTCTGAACGGGGGCGAGATCCGAAATCCCTTTGGATCGAGACTGAGTCAGCTCAGTTAACCTGAACTAACAGCTGGTTTGGGATTTGCTAGCTAACTAGCCAGTCGGCTAATTTAGCAAAGCAACCAATGTTAATGCTAACATGCAACTACTATAGCCACTACTAATGCTAGTTTCTACTACAAACGTGCTAATCAGATGTGGCTACAACAAAACAGTGATGCGATGGTTAGCTAGCTAACAAGCTGACATTCAATAAAATGTTGACTTTAAGTAAAATGTTAAATACAATATACCAAAAGCTTACATAACTTTAAAGAGTAACTAAATCCCAAACCCAAATCTGTGTAAAGCCTGACATCTAATGGTAAAAGCATGCTACTGAAATTGCCATCTGTTATTGGCTGATCTTTGGTGCCAGGTGACGTCAGCTTCTATTCATAGTATTCTCATGATGTCACGTGCATTTCCTACCAATGTGTTCCTACCATACACACAGCTCATTGGCTGTGGCTGCCATTTGATAATCACCAGTTATTAATTATTAATTACAATCACCATCATTGTCCTACCAAGATGGCCGTGTGTTGATGTAACGGAATACTTTGAATAGAGTACAACCGGTTCAACATCTGATTTGGGTTTGGGGTTTAGTTGCTCTTTAAGACCTTTGCACCCAGTTTGGGGTTGAGCCGGGTTAGTGAGATTTAAACTGAACCAGGTTTACCGAGATAAATACTGAACCAGGTTTACAGAGATAAATACTGAACCAGGTTTACAGAGATAAATACTGAACCAGGTTTACAGAGATAAATACTGAACCAGGTTTACAGAGATAAATACTGAACCAGGTTTAACGAGATAAATACTGAACCAGGTTTACAGAGATAAATACTGAACCAGGTTTAACGAGATAAATACTGAACCAGGTTTACTAAAAACGGCATGGGCACATTTGTGCTCATATCTGGACAACATGACTGTCATTATTGTATCTCATAACTACATAGTATTAACTACCAGTTTACAAGTCAAAAAGTATTACACCAAACTATTTCCAGTCTTTGGTTTGGCAGGAAAGAAAGAGGAAAGGAAAACATCTTTCTGACACACTGGGCAGTTGAAATGAAACGGAAGACACAGACATGAAAAACAAATACATTATCCACCATGCTGTAAAAAATCATGTCTGGCCCAATGTTCCCACTGTAATTAGCTCAATTTCATCAAGTGACAATGAAACACTCTGCAGAAGGATTAATGCATTTATAGATTCTACTGTATTAAACACATCATTTATAAGGCACCTAATATAAATGTTGGATTCATGACAAATAATGTGCTAAATAGTTACTGTATATAGTGAACTGCAGCCTTTGCTCTGCTCTGCTGGACTTGGCTCCTGACTCTGCTGACCATAGAACACAACTGTATATCAGCTCTGTTCAATGCCATTTCTGGATAGACCACGGGTAGTGATTCAATTGTAGCCTGGGGAAAGGTGTGTTTGTGTGTGTGTGTGTGTGTGCGTGTGCATGTGTTTGTGTGTGTGTTAGAGCATGGGAGGTGGAGAGAGCCGTGCAGGAGGCTGAGATAGTAGCCATGGTAACCCATTCATAACCCCCTTATGTGAAAGCTTTGATGGTTTTGAGCTGCAAAGGTTAAAAGCAAATTAAGACCATATATTCTCTACTTGTCTTCCACATGATCACTGGGCCCGTTGGGAGGCGACTCTCAGGAGGGAAGAAGGAACGGAGGCACAAAGGCAAACAGCAATACAGGCAGCAGAAGTTCACACTGCGTTTCACAAATAGAGATGTACAATCGTTGAAGAATTCACAAATTAAGTGAAGGATCTATTCAAAAAAACATCAATTTATCAAATGAATTCATGATAGAGGTTATGATTATATGCATGTTTTCACCCAAAGTCAAATTGACTTCATAGGTTAAACTGCATGGAAAGAACATAAACAAACAGGCTCATATGTCCAATTATTTGAAGTCATTTTCATCACTGTTTGACTCCATGTCAGGGTCAACTAGGGTTCTTAATGTACACAAGCTGCTTCTTGCCTCCAATATTAACACATTCTCAAATTCATCATAATACTAATTTACTTTGAATTAATGAATCAGCAGGAGAGTATTTGATTGATCCCCATTTCTCATTCAAATTACATGTTAAAGTTAAAGCCGCTCACATTAAATTACAATAACAAATATTAGTAAATACTGTATATACATTTACTATTTCCCCAAACTTCACCGTAACGTTCTGCAGCGCTGCAGGGAACAAGAGAACCACCAGATGACAGTGACGTCTCACTGTTGAAACACCGGCGCTCAGTTCTGCCTAGCAACAAGCAGAAGGCTTGGGCACAATTTGTCATCAGTGTGCAGTTGAAATGGGCAGATATGTATGTCACGTCTATGTTGCCCTCTCATAGATGGCCAGTGACGTTCCTCACACAGGCTCTGCTTCAGGTGGCACACGTGTGTCATGTGTCATGTGTCGGTGAATCTGCCACCTGCTATGTGATTATACTCAGCTGCATTAACACCAGTGAGTTGTGTGAGGGGGAATAAACCCATTTGGAGGTCAGGATGAAGACCAACTTCCTTCTCTGGGAAACTCCCAGATCCCAGGAGCTACGTGACCAGATGCTGGAACATCAACCAGCCATCATTTGAAGGTCCTATTCTAAACCTGGTTAGATAGCTACATAGTGACAGTGGCTGGTGAAGGTTGGAATTGATCAGCCATTGCAACTGGTGGAGAGAAAAGTTAGTTTCCTGCCCTGGCTACAGCCACAAGATGGGGATTAGCACGTGAGGAAATAACATGAGAATGTGGGGGAATATATGATTGAAATTCATATTTGAATATGTATTTTATGGTAATTAGGGGTCTGTGTAGCTGCAATGCATTAATTACGATTCGAATGAATTACCACCGGTGAATCCACCTGTGACGGGAATTGAAGGACAGAAAATTACTTTATGCAATTGGAATACATTTTGAAAGACGCGTTTTGTGAAGCCAAGATGTTGCTGTCAGCAATGAGGATTTATTCTATCCAAAACATTTCCAAATCCTGGCAGCACTGTGGGTTTTTGGAGGTTAATTACTGTGTGTTTCTCTTACGATTTTATCTGCAAATGTACCTGTATAATTATCTTTTTTCATTTGAGATAACTTCTTAATTCCCTTGGTTATGTTTGACCAAATACGTGTCTGCCTTTGTGAAATGTTAGCACTGTGCAACAACAGGCAGCCAATATTAAGAGAGATGTTCACCATCAAAAGTGCCCTGTTTATGTCTAAAATGTCCTCCCCTCTTCTGAGAGGTTGTCCTTGGAGAGGGCCGGAGCTGAGTGACAACTCCATTACCAGCGGCAGCACCACTACCGTTAGCGCTCACAAGCTGCAGCCCTGCATCTTCGCGCTCTGCAAGTTCTTCTCCCAGTGCCTCTGCCGACACGACAGCTACAAGACACGAATGAAAAGGTACTGGATTCCCACCAGCCATTTACAATTTACATTTTCAACGTTTAGCTGACACTCTTGTGAGATGTAGCTCTACAAACATTTCTCAGAGGCAGGCAGAAATCACATCATATTGAGTTAATATGGGTTCAGTCCTGTCAGAGCAGAGCAGATCAGTCATGTTGATGGCTCTCCATTTCTTTCTGAAAGATGGCTATCCGTCTCTTCAGAGTTTTGATCCCCCAACAGAGAAGAAAGTCATCAACATCATATCTAAAATGAGGAATTCAGCACCAGGTCATGAGGTCAGATCATTTTTGGTAATAAAAACCAGTTGTCAGGCCTCTAACCCATATATTTGTCTCTGGAATCAGGAATAATCCCTTCTGACCGTAAAATTGCTAAAGTAGTTCCCCTCTTTAAATCGTGGGATCCAAGATCATTTAATAATAATCGCCCCATCTCTGTACTTCCATGTTTTTCTAAGATCCTTGAAAGATTAGTGTACAATAGAATGCTGAAGCATCTGCACGAGCAAAACATCCTGTAAGAACATCAGTATGGATTCAGAAAAAAATAATTTCACATACAGTATATGGCTGTCCTTCAACTGATTGATAAAATAGACAACAATGAGTATGCTTTAGGAATATTTCTAGATTGATCAAAAGCTTTTGATACTGTCAATCATAATATTTTACCCCACTATGGTTTCAATGGACCCATTTACAAATGGCTGAGCAACTGTACTCAGAATCGTCAACAATTTGTTAACATAAATGGTTGGACTTCAGATAGGACCAAAATGTGGTGTCCAGCAGAGGTCTATTCTAGGGCCCCTTCTATTTCTTATATATATCGATGACCTGAATGCCGCATCCTCATTCATGTTCCCTGTACATTTCGCAGACGATACCAACTACACTCATAGCTGAAGCAAACAATGGTTTACAACACATTTCCAAATGGTTAAAATTAAATAAGCTGTCTCTTAATGTAAAAAAAAAATCAAACGTCATAATATTCACAACAAAAAACTAATGATATTGTAAGGCTCATTTTTGTATTTTTTGGTGTGGAAATAATTAAATCATCCACGTCTCATCTACAAGATTCCTTGGGGTCTTGATTGACGAAACCTTGAGCTGGAAGAACTATATTTACCTAGTTCGCAATAAAAGGATTAATTTTTTTAAATAAAATAAGTGGTTTGGTTCATCAGACATGTTTTCTATTACAGCTTGGTTTACCCATATCTCCCATTTAGCAATTTTGCTTGGGGTTCCACTCATTCTACTAACCTTATTCAGATCCATACCTTAGAAAACAGATTTACTAGACTTGCCACCTTCATCAATCAGACTGAACACACAGACCCTCTTTTCCAATTAATTAAATATCCTTTCTATCTTTGATTTAAATATACAGTATAAATGTGTATTTTTATCTACACGTGTATGGATCAGCCTGCTTCACTTCCCATGCCTTGCAAAGTGTTCTTCCAATTAAACTCTGAGGCACATAATTACAAGATATGCAAATCATTTGTACCTTCCAAGAGTTTCACTACTCACTCTCAATTCTCTATCAGTTACAAGGAATCTCGGTTGTGAAACAATTACTACAACATTGTGATTCAATCTACCTCCCTCAACATGATGAACCATGCTATTACTTGAATTGAGCATTTTTGTCTACTATCTCTCTCCCTCTGTTGTTTCACACTCCTTGCTGATGTACACACACTTACACGAACATGTGCACACACATCACACTCTGCATCAAACCCTGGGTAGCCAATCACTCTGACGTACTATGGATGTAGTGGTAACCTAAACTCGTTTGTTTCATCAGCAACCGTGAAACAAAATATGTAAATGTACATAAGAAAATGATGCAGGTATGATAGAAAGTGAGGAGACGCATTAGTCAGTGTGAAATACAATAAGACATTGCTGAACACCTGATTTGATGATTTGAAGGACAAACATTAATGAAAATATGAAACATGACATTGGTGATACACAAATTCATTCATTCATTCGTCTTCTTCACCCTGGACAGGTCGCCGGTCCATCACAGCGCTAACACAGATGAACACTCTCACAGAGCAATGAAAAATACAGAATAGGCATCTGAGGCAGAAATAATTGGAGGAACAATTCATCCTTCACCTAATACCGAAGGGGACTCGTCACCCCGACTCTACGCAGATGCTTTGACAGGACACGTGGCATTTGATTGACATGGTGTTACTTTTCTGCTACAAGATGATCGCCCTAACCCCTAGACCGCCCTGCCACTGCAAGTCCATCATGAAGACCATGTGCCTCATATATAGGTTTTCTAAAAGCCAAACCGGAGCCGAAGTTGTGATTTCAAAGGAGGTTATCTTGATGTCAAGGTCAGCAGGTTGCAGTGATTTTCTTTATCTTGCAGATATTGTGATGACAGCCACCTCTGGTATGAACAACACACTTCCGAGGTCTGCCGGAGGGTCAGAAGAGTCTCCTTCTCAAGAAGTAAGTTGACTAGAGGAAGGTAAAATCAATAACAGCTGAGGTGAGGAACGTGGCTACTCCGAAAGCACTGTCAAAGTAAATCCATATCACCTGCCAAACGGTCTTCACGCTGGAGTCTGTAAGTGAACCCTGAGGCTTCACGGATCAATGAGCTTTCTGAGGATCAGTGAGGAGAATTATTGGTCAATGTACCATACAGTAAGACATGACCTGAACTGAACCCCTAATCGGAACGGCAAACATTAACAAATAATTGCATAGGCCATACCTGCATTCCACAATGCCCCGCCCCAAAGACGTTTCTTAAAGAGGAAGGGCCCAAAGCCAATCACAAAATGTGCTTCAGTAAAACTCAACCTTGCTCCTTAAAAGGCGAGAACATGCAAAATACAGTATTATGCTTCTGAGGCAGAAAGAATTGCGGGGGCACAATTCATCCTTCACCTGATGCTGCGTCTGTGTTGCTGCGGTCGGCATCAGACCTCATTAGAGCAGCATCTCTCCAGGAGCCGCTGAGCTCCAGCACTGAATTCTCCAAAGGTCTCAGAGCATTCGACGTGTTATCATCCAGTGCAGATCCAACCACAAAGCCAGGTTGGTGCCATATGAGCCCTAATTAGCCCTTTATACTGTATGTATTTTGACATTTCATTTTGTTTATTTAATAATTTATCCTTTATTGTCACATGCACAGAGCACCGCACACACCTAGTGAAATTATTCTCAGCATTTAACCATCACGGATCCCCCCCAGATACACACAAGTAATTGCACAACACACACATGCTAGGGGGGCCGGAGCAGAGGGCTGCCATTATGGCGCCCGGGGAGCAGGTGTTTTTGGGGTTAGGTGTCTTGCTCAAGGACACTACGACAGATTTATCCCCGGGAGGAGCTGGACTCGAACCGCCGACCTTGCGGTTGCGGGACGGGAGCTCTACCTCCTGAGCTACTGCCGCCCCCATTTGAGATTTATTATAGGTCTTCACCTTGACAATAAAAGACAGTACACAATGTCCAATGACAGTATTCACTGCATTTAATTACGGTTCCAAAATAACTAACTAAATAAAGTAGGATAGGGTGGAAAGGGTTACTTCTGATACCAGATAAGGTAACAGGAGCTGCCAGGCCGGAACATGGTGAGTCCTACCAGATCAATTTAACACCGACTGACAATGTTGTTGCGGCTCAAATCAGAATGGAATGTGACAATAAAAGGTTAAGTGTGAATAATTGAAGAGTTTCATTGATATGAAAGGAGATGTCTGTTCTTTGGGGAAAAAGTGACACTCACCTTGGAATATAATGGATTTTGTTATCCATCTCGAGGCCTTTGTTTATAATATCGTTCATGAAGTTGTTGCATTATGAGCATGCGATTGGCTTTCCTCCCCAAAGTGGATTCATAGGGTTTTGGAATGAGACCCTCTAATTAAATAGTTGGGCTCTCCTGTGGAATTGAACACCTATTGCCTCTGGCTGGTAAGTGAGGATGTCTGTCTTGTTGGGTGAGTAGGAATCCACCATGAGCTGCTGAGAGGAGGGGAAGAGCGGTGGCCATTTTGTTTTCTCCCATGCACCTACATAGTGTCGCTGTCGGGGGAAAACAAAACCAAAAGGAGGAGCATGTAATCCTCCAAGTGAAGAGGTTTTCTCCCAACAGCAATGATATATAAGAGTGTATGTAAGAAGAAGAAGACTCTTCCTCTATTAGTCTTCAACTTAAAGCGAGTCTGTAGTACTTGAATCCGGTTTCTGTGTCCACACAACTTTGTTGATCCTTAAGAAACTCCGTCAGCATAATTTTTATATTTGGAGAGACATGTACACAGTTAATTGTCTATTTTGGTCTTAAACGGGACTTGATTTGCTTTGGTCTTGATCTTGACTGAAGCTCGACTGGACCTGACTTGGTGTCGACTAAGGGGGTCTTGATTACAGGTCTTAAAGTAATAATCTGCAACATTTTCATAGAAATAAATGTCTGTTCTGCTCAAAGAGCGCCACCTACAGAAACTCAAACTTCATCACAAGACAATCCAAGCTCCGCCCAGACTGTTTGATTGACAGGTGATCTCTGAGAAGTACAGTGAAACGCCACAGTGAGGCTGAGCAACAAAGATGGAGACCTCAAGGATTAACACTTAAAAAAAACTTTAGCTGACCATGTTAGAAATACTGTTTCCAGT
>OMOT01014190.1:1317-19307 GCA_900312575.1 Acanthochaenus luetkenii | reverse complement strand
ACCTCTCTGTCCACAACAGGTCCATGCAGACAGATGTGTGTGGTCAAGGTAAACCGTGTAGAGAGTGACAGTTTGGGCTTTTCTAACGTGGAGTCATCCCAAAACTCTCACTCCAACTCCTCTCCCTCCCCTGCTTCACCAGTTCACTCTCATATTGACCCTCGACACCTCTCAGGGTCAAGGGTCAAGGGCATGACTGCTGAAGGATTCCAACATAGGCCAGAGGCTACCCCGACGCATGCTGGAATTGAAGAGTCAAGACCTTGCTCTCCTGAACCACAACACCTCTCAACCTCTCAGGACCGTTCTATAGGGATCCCACCTCTGGAGGCCAACAAAACGGGCTCATCGTCCCCCACAACAGGCAGTTCCGTTGAGACTGAGGTGGGCTTGTGTCCTCCTGACTCTGAAGCTCAGACATCCAGTTCTTCATGTAGAGAAGAGGCTTTAAGCATAACACACAGCATTGACAGGAACATGGACACAGGTACTGAGAATTACACTAACACTGCTAAAGCAGAGAAAATGGACTCAACTGAACATATCAGTCAACTCTCCACCACAGAAGCACTTTATGATCTCAACACTGAGCCAGTAGAGGGGGGTAGTTGCACATCTCGCAGCTCTCTCTCCCCCTCAGGACAGCAGTGTAGCCTAGTAAACAGCAGCACAGAGGAAAACCTTATCCCTCCTCTGTTACAGAGGAATGGAGTGGATATGCCGCTCCTCACCCCTGAGCAGGGAGGAGATAAATTTGGAATCTGTCCCTTGCCACCTGTCCTGATCCAAGAGATGCCCTCACTCACCCTCGCTGATGACGGGATAACTGCGGTCCTACCATCCACATCACACACTCACCAGGTGGCACCCGTGCTTCAACGGGAGACACCGACTGGCTCTCTGTCCTCACATGGAGCCAAACGAGAAGAGAAAGAAAGCGAGTCAATGATGTCAAAAGAAACTCTGTCTGTAGAACATGTCAACAACTGGCATTTGGATTCTTCTCAATATGACCATGAAGGGGCAGGAATAGCTGATGTAGAAGCTAACAGGGCTAATGTAACTAGCAAAACTATGCACAAAATGGTTTCTGATGGTCTCCATGAAATGCAAACAATACCAGAAATTGCTGTTGAAGAAGATCATACAAAGTCGGGAAGTCTTACCCCTAGCGATGCTACCGCTAACCAGCTAATTCACAATGCTGCACTTCAAACAGAGCAGCGACCCATTCTAGCAGAGTTAACAACTAAGAAAAACTTCAAGGATCTAACTCAAAGAGACAGTGTTTTCACCCTCAGCAGTGTGGGCTCTCTTTTGACTGGCACCTCAAGCCACACTCCCCATTCCCTTCCATTATGCACTCGAAACAACAGTCACTCAACACTACAACTCCATCAAATTGATGAGACTCATCTTCACCACAGTACATACTACCCCTCCCATTGTACTTCCCAGAGCCCCTATGCGGAGCCCAAACCCTTTTCTAGCAGCATCTGGAAAAACCTAAATTCCCACAGTCCTGCAGTACTCATCCAGAGTCTCCACCCAGACCTCCCTTCTGACTTCACCCATGACCCCCTCCCTTACACCATGTGGACTGAACCGCAGTGCAAAGAGGTCACAGACCTGGATGACCCAGAACAAGACCTCCGCGAGTCAGAGAACCAGGAAGAGGAGGGCGGACCTCTCACCTGGGCCCAGCTGGAGCCCACCTCGCTAGTTTCAGCTGGTGCCGTGGAGCCTCTTGGTCTCTGTGGAGACTATGAGCTCCACAGAGTGGAAGCGGATGGGGTTGAAGCCCTTGCACTGTGCAGGGAGCTGGGGAGGGAGAGGGAAGCAGAAGGGAATCTGGACCCAGATGCTCCTGTTTCTCCTTTGAGGATGGTAGGAGGAGAACAGGACATGGAAGAAGGGGGGTCAGAAGAGGAGGAGGAGGAGGAAGAAGAAGAAGAAGAAGAGGAGGGGCGTCAGCAGCAGAGTAGTGCCAGGGGGGAGAGTAGTAGTGACTCATCAGATGAGGAGGAGGAGGAAGAGGAGGAAAATGCTACAAGTGACTATGAGTGTGGTGAATCAGGGCTGGAACCTGGGGAGGTGTGCGCTGTAAGTATTTCTTCACACACACTCTCACTCTGTCTTTTTGCTCACACTCACACACAAATACAGACATAAGTCTATGTGCTCTAATGCCCTCTAATGATGCCTCTTCATGCCAGTACCCTGCTCTGTCAGTGAAGAGGACCAGTAACAGCTGGCGTCACCCGCTGAGGAAACCTACTGCTAGGGCCGTGCCCACTGCTGTCAAACAACAGGCTGCCAGTGATGATGGTGAGCACATACACACACACACACACACACTCTGAAAAGGTGTTGCCAAGCTTTAGCCATGAAAACACAAACACACATGCAATAGATACTGTTAGCCTAGAGCTATGCACGTTTCAATAAAACCCCATAGATATTTCCCATTGTATTTGGCACTGAGTAGTGGGTGTCACCAGGCCAGAAACCATGATCCTCTGACTTCTGCTGGTTTTGTGAGAGTGATTCAGAATACAGTCGCAGTAAACATTTTGAATTTTTTAGTCCAAAATACAATTCCATTTAAAAAAAATTGACACCTACTTTGCGGGCAGGAAAGTAAACCTCATAAGGAATATAATTTATGCTAATGTTGTATCTTAAAACCGTTAATTACAACATTTGAAATATTGAGTAGTGTCGGGTAACATTTTTGTTCCCCAATTTCTTTTGACTTTTGTAATATAACCATTGAACCATTCCACTCTGCATTTTTCACATTTTATTTCTCCCCCAAATGATTCTTCTGACGTCAATGCACAAATAAACATGCCAAATAGATTGAACTCAGATCTACCACAGTGAAATGACCTAGTGATAGATCATCTATCTGTTTTTGTGGTTTCATAGTGTCTCAATTAACAACTACTAATGCACATACACACACAGTCACACTCATCATCTCCTTGGCTGTGGAGAAGGATGAATAATTCAGCAACCATTTTAGTTGTTTATCCCTGAGTAAGAAATGAGTAAGCCCATTTTATGATGATGATGATGGCTCATAATCATTTTGGGCAATTTGATAAACAGTCAGGCCTATTCATTCAAAATGGTGGTTTTTTTAAACTCACTGGAGGAATTGTCACAACATTGGATTGATTAAATCTGATTTAGCTGGAAGTCTATTAGCGCTGCTGAAGTGAATACTAAGAATGATGCATGCTGTGTTTTTGATACTCGGGTCACACTTTTGCCTCAGATTCAGAATAGGCTTTATTTAAAGGAATGCTTTACCCTAAATCAAACCAGTTATATTTGTATTAAAATAGCATATTGCATCCCATATTTAAATATTTGAGGTCTTTTTTTGTTGAGGTTTTGATCCCAGCTCTGCCAAATCAAGTCAATAGCGCCAGTAACTCAAATTCCCAAGATGCACCGTCCCCCACTCCCTTTGGAAAGGGATAGTTTGTGTAGAGAGGCTAACGTTAGCCTAGGTCAAAAACACGTTAGCTAGCTAGCGTTAACGTTACTTACTTCTCTGAAAGTTGTCCTTCCTCTCATCTCCTGGCATGTCCCGCAAGTGCATCACCTAACGTTCCCAGCCTGCAGCAACAGCGCCGGCATCGCCTCTTTCTCTCTTTCTCTCTTTCTCTCTCTCTTTCTCTCTTTCTGGTTCTCTTGCTCTCCGTCTCCCCGGCTACTTTAACAAGAACTGAAGGAGGAGAGTGTTTTCTCTACTTCCATCACTTTTAAGGACGACATTCTATATCAACGTCTCAGAAGCAGCTACATGCACAAAAAACATTTTCAGACTCAGGGAGGGGTGGAATGTTTCACAAAATGGAGGTAACATCGATTTAGGGTAAAGCAAACCTTAACAAACAACCAGACCGGAGGTTTGCTTTTGGTACAACACGGATCACCATCTGCATCATAGCAAAAGAGTCAGTAGTGGAATACACAAGTGTTTGCAAGGTTGTAAGGCTTTATTCCCTCTTTACTTAGAGCCCCTTGAGGCAAGCCTGGAGGAGGAGCAGGAGCAGGAAGTGGAGGCATGGGCTAAATCCCTCCTCTTCCTGTGGCAGAGCAGGAAGGGCTACTTCTCAGCAGAGAGGGAGTACAATGCCAATGCAGCCACCATGCAGCCATACTGTGCTGTCTGCACACTCTTCATGCCCTACTATCAGGTAGAGGGGACTTGAACACATACTTGTATGGTAAACACTGCTTGGTGGACTGTTTGCAAGCATGGGTGGCCCTAGTGGGGCCCTTTAATACACATAAACACCTTAAAATATGGCAATATCTCTCAGTCACATAGCTGAAGATGGAGGCACCAATTTTCTAAGACTCTTTAAGACACCCCTAAGACCACCCCATAAGAAGACCAGAAATCTAATCTCTTTCTCCCATAGACTGAAGACAAAGTAGAGGATGGTAAACTCATCCCAGCTAAGGCCCCCGCCCTGTCCCAAGCCTCCTCTCCTCCGGAGGGCCCCGCGTGCCCCAGTGGAGGTCTGAGGAGGACCAAGCCCCTGGTCCCAGAGATCTGCTTTTCCTTCCGTGAGCAGAACTGCCCCCCTACTCCCACTAACCCTCTGCTGCAGGAAGATGGCACCTCCCCTTTACTCTACTGCCAGGGCTGCTGCCTGCAAGTCCATGCAAGTATGTACCCACAAGGGAAGCGTGTTTTGTGCGTGTCCAAGTGAGTGTGTACATTCTAAAGGTGAGGAAATGGATTAGAGAACACATGACGCACCCTAAACTGGATGCCGGGCCTATACAGCTGCATGCCCAAAGTGTGGGCCAAGTGTGTGTCCACCTCTATAACCGCTAACCTTTCAAGCAGCCTGTTTCTGTAGTTGTAGTGCGATGCCCCTCCACTTACTCTGATAATAATGCTCACCTACTACGCCAAGCCACATTGTTTGTTTCAACATTTTGGAGCTCACATCTCTGATGTCACTAACAAGTTCAATGGGTTTAAGTCCTGACTCGCTCCCCTTTAATTTTCTACCCCTCTCTCTGTTTCCCCTTCTCCCCCGCTCTGTGGTTTCGAGTATTTGATTTCCCTCGTCAGCTGAATGAGGGTGAATCCTCTGTCTTCACCACACATACTTCCTGTCCAACAGCCCTAAGCCAATATGCCACAAGCCTTCACACACACCCTTAAAACCCTGGAGCCTTTCTGTGTGTACTGCACACACACAAATACACGGCACATTTTCTCAATCCCTCACTCACACACTTTAACAACCCTAGATCTCTTCCCCAACCCGGTAGGAGGGTAGGAAGGGGGTGGACACTGATGTAAAAGCCACAAGTTTGGTTTTGAGACCCAACAATAAATATGGGCTGATGTTGCTTTCCCTCTGTACTGTTATTTGAACTCGGTAAAGGAAAGAGAGGTGAGCTTGGATTTTATGTTTGGTTTGATGATGGATAGTGGGAAAGGAGAAAAGACACACACACTTGAAGTGTTTGTTACAAAGAAAAATCCCCCCAGCGTTTGTGTCTAAAGCCTCTAGCCCGTGGATTCTAACTAGCTGCCAACTCTGAAAATAATCACATTTGTCTTCCTTTTGAATTCCAAGTGTTTTTCTCTTGGATGCCACCAGCACTTCCTTTTATAAAACATTTGTGTTATTCTTTCCTACCAAGGACACAGACCAAAACTAACAACCACATTTGTTTGGGGTGTCTGTCAGCCATGTCGTCGGAGTTGCAAAGGTTCTTGCTGTGTTTGTGTCTGAAACTAAAGCACGATGTCACGACAATGCAAGCCTGTGGCTACCAGCTGTCACACGAAGCACTCTTTGGTACATGGACGCACACACGTATACACACACACACAAACAAATACACTAATAGACTTATAAACAAACACCCATAGATGTACCTCAGCCCCCCTTTACGTCTCCCATTTCTTGCTTAACCACACCTAACATCCCCTTACACACACCACAGAGATCTCCATTTTCACATAGTCTGCAACATTGCAGTTCTCTGCATGGAACAAATCCCCATTTCTGTCAAACAACCCGTGCAAACGACAATGGAGTGGTTGTGTGTTTATGTGTTTGTGTGTCTTGTTTTTTTATCTGTTCTTTCTAATCGAAGATAGAAGTACAATTTGCCATCAAGATCAGACATGTTTGCATTTCACTAATTTATGTTTCCTAATCTAGGTGAGCATGAATGTGAGAGTTTATTGAGTCTGAGATTCCTTGCCGAGTGGCGATGTAAATATTTACATCGATTTATATCTTTGCCCATAGAGCATCATTAAAGTTTGGTAGAGGTTTGGGTTGTGTAGTTACTTTGTTTGTGTGCTAAAAGTGTGACTTTGAGACATGTTTCTCCGTGCCATGTATATGTATGGGGAGAGAAATCAACACAATTTTGGATGATCAAGTTTGAATCTCCGGAGCAACAATTGAAGATATCTCTCCAATATTTGGAGTTACATCATGGCAAGGTAACTACACAACCCAAACCTCTACCAAACCATAATGATGCTTTGATTTGCATAAATTCCTACCTCTTTTAGGTTGCTACGGTGTTGCCGCAGATGATCTCTGTGAGCACTGGTCTTGTGATCGTTGTATGGAAGGAAGCTTCACAGCGGTAAGTCGGCCAATCGGTCCCTTGTTTGGTGTCACCGTACCTTTTTACGTTTGTTAACCATATTGTTATCTTAGCAAAAATAAGCTAGATCGATGGCTGAATGTATGCCTCGCCGCGCACCAGGGCAAGTCAGAACCTTTGACAGAAATGGCTTGTTTATGTTAACACCCTTTCTCTTCCACTACATCCAACCCACCCAAATAAATATTGTTGAAGCGAACATTATGTGATACCTTGGTATAATTTTCATAAACAAATGAGTATTTCTCAAAATATTGACCACATTTCCCATAAACCCTGTTGCTTCCTGTCACAAAGAGGATGTGGCTATTTGTCCTCCCTACAACGTCCTGGTGTCATTGCATTTGTTTTGCCATTGACTTTACTGAAGAGGATTAACATGTTGGAAGTGATTTGATCATTCTACTGCCATTGTGAGAAACTGTAATTCTGTTTGCGCTGGATGAACAAGCAACCCTCTCACTGTTTTATGCCTTAAGCAATCTCCCTTTGTGCTTTAAAACAATCTAGCAGATTTCCTGCGAAATCCAACCTGGTGGCACATAATGTAAAATACAGTGTTGAAGCCAGTAGAGGCTGCCAATCTTCTCGTCGAAGGTCTCATAATTATACTTCTGTTTCAAAATGTATATGGTAATAGAAATATTGACATTGATACGTGGAGCACCTTAAGAGGATATTGTTAAATGGATGGAAGATTTGATCTTTCTCTCTCCCTCTCTCAGGAATGCTGTCTATGTAACCTCAGAGGTGGGGCTCTGAAGAAAACCACAGATGACAAGTAAGATGCTTTTGTTCTGTGATTAGCTGTGCATATTAATTTGTGATCTCTTAAGCATGTAAGAGTGAATAGTCTTTGTGTCCTCAAATCGTGTGTGTGTGTGTGTGTGTGTAGGTGGGCCCACGTGATGTGTGCAGTAGCGCTGCCGGAGGCGAGGTTCAGTGATGAAGCCAAGAGGAGTCCTATTGACACCAGTAGGATCCCCATGCAGCGATACAAACTGGTGAGGGCACACACATACACACACACAGAGATGCAGTGCTGGAATTCCCCAGGTCCTTGAGGACTGGCTCAGTCTAATTAATGAAGTATTCACAGTTCTAATTAACAATGTGAGACGAACATGCCCGCAATCAAAGCTAGATAATTAACCACTGGTGGGTGTGAGTGGGACTGTCTGCGTGCTGGTTTTTGTGTATCCGTGCATGTGCATGCCTTTATGCATCTTTGTGTGTGTGTGCGCGCCTGTGTGTATGTGCATGCTGTTTTGCATCTTTTTGTGCGTGTGTGTGCCTGTGTGTATGTGCATGCCTTTATGCGTCTTTGTGTGTGTGTGTGCTTGCTTAATGAGAGAGCCGGAGTGTGACCTGACACTATAGTTAGCTCTCTGCTGCAGGCACCATGATAGCTCAGCAGAAACTGAGTCGGAGAGGTACATCCTAGCTCAAGATGGATAGCAGAGATGGAATACTGCCTGATTCAGCTTACATTTGATAGTATTTAGTATAGTATTTAAAGGGAAGCATCAGGTTGTTAGGAAGCCCCCATATGGTTGATCATGACATGGGATGGGGCTCTTATAAAGAAATAAAATCACCCTGAAACAGGATTCACATCACTGATAACCTTATGATATGTGGACAGTTTAATCTTGAACTGTGAGTATGAGCAGTGTCTTGACAATGGCGTGAAGACCGCATTCCTATATTTTATTGTCACGGTAGTGTAGGTGTAGAGAGGCTTCCTCTTTATAACCCCAATGACATACCTGCTGTCTCCCACCCCCCTTTCCTCTAACAGCCAAGTTAAGTTCCTACATTGTCGCTCACCTTAAAATAGTTCAAGCTTCTATCATATCCTGTGTATTGGCAAATGCATGTCAAATCTTTAGCGCTGCTCCACTGACACTGAACGGGACACAATGACAGTACCCACAGGGAATTTGTAGGGGTATGGTTCATATATACTCACACCACATTGAAATAGAGCTCCTTCGGATAAACCACAAAGTCAGTTTCCATTTCCATGGGCCAAAACCTGAACAAAATGAAAACTGCAGTCCACACTGAAAAGGCAGGATGCATGTTACGTTTTTAAAGGGGTTGACATTACTCGGATGTTGGCCTTGTGCCAAAAATGTCTGTCTTGTTCTCTTAATGATCGAAACATTAAAAAAATAAAATGACATACAGTACATCCGGCCTATAGCTGTGGAATATGCTATTCAGTTTGTTGCAGTGCCATTTTTTAAAATTATGTTATGACACCGCAAATTAACGACAGTTGTTTGGTTTCTAGCTCTATTAGCTATTGTTTAATCTAATGAAACTGAAAACCATTTCATTGAAAATAGCACAAAAGTCCATCTATATATACAATTGAGTTTTAAATCTAATGAGGGACTAATGAGGGAAATCCATTTACTAGCACTGCATGACTAGTAAAAGTTTATAATTTCTGCTGCCAATATCTCACTAATTATAATACTGTTTTGGATGGACCAGTGCCATAGTTAATGATAAATCAGTTAGGCTTCTTTTGAATCTGAGTTCTAAATTAAGGTAAAATATGAAATACAGCACAGTATGTTTGACAAACACAAACAGAAGGCCCCTTCACACATAGCTGCAAATAAGTTGTAATTTCCGCCCCCACCAGCTGTTGCAGAATGCATTGGTGTCATGAGTGACATCTGCGTTACGTTTGGAACATGACATATATTTTATATTGATTGTTGTTTGAATCGAGCGAGACTGTGGGTGGCAATGGTACACCGTTCTCCTGGTTTCTTTTGTCCACTCCGTCTGTTTGTTCATTCAGTGACCCACGCATTGGACCCATTGCCGCTGCAGCAGCTCAGCACATTCATAATTTACTGTCATACGTACACACACACGTTCATAATTTACTATCGCATGTACACACACACACATTCATAATTTACTGTGGGAATGTTCTTAACGCATGGCTCAACACAGGCACCTAAATACACCCCAGAGATGGCACAGGCAAGTGTAAGTGGGTTAGAGACACACACACACACGTTGAAACATAAAACGATGTTAACATATTCACACTGCTATATGTTCTCAAACTATCGTACACATTGTTTTTCACCAACAAATACACATAAACACTCATACATGCACGCACACACACACACACACTCACTCACACATACGTTGCATGCCAGTTGGAATCTTGTCATCCTGGCCTGAATAGGTGGACCAGACAGTCAGACCAGTTCATCAGCGTACTGCTGTCCATAATGGAGGAGGCATGGGAGAGGGCTTTACGAAATGTAGGCCAAGTTAATGGGGGAGACGGAGAGGGAAAAGCCACTCACCTCAGAAATCACAGAGCAATAGCTGGCCATTAATAGAAAGAAAGGAAGAAATCACCCATGTTAAATGAAACATTCACATATTTTTTTATTTTGTTTTGGTTGCCTTGCAAAAAGGAAAGGGGGCTTTTCTGAGAGTCTTTCTGTACACAATACCTCCTGATCCTCATCTGATATCTGAATTAAATAGGCTAAGCTGATAATTGTGACAGCAAAGCCAAACCTTCTATAGAGGTTAAATTGAATGAATGCTGTCTGGGTTAACTAATTCGATCAGCTATTGATTGTTCAAAGAATGGAACAAAGGCCATCTATTTGAGAGGATTAGCTGACAAGGACATAGACTTGTAAAATAAATGTATTTACAGCCTTACCATCTTAACCACATATCAAATGCTGTGCTATCCTGCCTTGGGCTATGAGCACTGGGAATTAGAAGCTTTTAAGGCCCTTTTAATATTGTAGTGTTTCTATACACTCACAGATGCTGTATATACACATCATGTACTTACCTGGCTATGATATGACCGTGTTATGACATCTTGCATATCATCAGGCCTTTTTATAGGCTGGAATTCGTATTTACAAACCAGCTAGTTCCCACTTACTGCTGAGGCACATTCTCCAGGGAGTTTCTCTATATACTGTATTGGCCAATTATCTGTCACCATGTATGGATACATAAATGTGGATTCACTGGAATTAGAGTAATGAATAAATCAACTTGAAAGATGTGAAACAGCACTGCAAGACGGAGGAAGAGAGGATGGAGAAGTGAAGCGAGAGAGAGAGAGATGGAGAGAGGAGTTGATGGGTATTTTATTAGGGGGGGGGGTGAAGGAAATGGAGTGAGATGGGAGGGATGGGGAGAGAGTAGCGTTATAATGGGGGGGATGTCGTCATTTTTTCCCCTTAGTGGGAGAGCAGAGGATTTGTGAGAGGGGAGGAGGAGAGGGGAGATGCCACAGCAGAGGAAATGGACTTGATGGGCTGTTTGGTGCAGCAAACCAAGGGCTAGTCTCAGAAATGTTAGCGCACGTGTGTTTATGCATGTGTGTGCGTAGAATGTGTATGTGTATTATACCCACCCAAGTAAAGTTGTCTACCACTCACTGACCCCATGTGGGGGAAAAATACCACAACATAGATATTGTAGTACTGGTTTATTGTGGTAACCTCAAATTACGTCATCTGATTGGGTCTTATTTGAGGGTTTGCTTGTATTGTAGCAGTGAAAGAACAAGCTGGGTCTCTCTCTCTCGCCCTCTCTCTCTCTCGCCCTCGTGCCCTCTCATTTCACTCTCTGGTTCCCACATTTGTTTACACCACTGTATCCAATAACAGAGAGTTGAACAGATTTCACAGATGTGATTATTTGGAGCACATACTGTTTTTAAATGATGTATGAGGTTCATGGCACAACCGAATGATGACTCACTTTCTGGTCTTTTGTCCTTAATTGCTGCTGTTTTTCTTGCGCCCATATTCACAAAGTCTCTCGAACGGGGAATGCACATTTGAAATGACCATTACAAAGGCTATATATTGAATAAAGTCAAGTTTCCCTCACAGCAATAAAGACACTGTGACCATTTAAGGCATCTCAGTTTAATATAGCATGCAGTGGAGAGTGATATGAAAGATGGGAGGGAAGGCGGATGACGTGACAAAAGATCCCATGTCCTCAACCTGGCCTTATTCATTTTGAGTTCAAAAGTGAAACCGACACTCTGTCTGATCTCAGTGAATGCAAGCCCTCGTCAGTCAGTATTTGGTTCTGACTGATTTGGTTTCCTCTCGTCTGCATGTGTTTACAGAAGTGCATCTATTGTCGTAAGCGCTGTGCAGGGAAGCGGCAGGCGGGTGCTTGTATCCAGTGCTCATGCGGCCGTTGTCCCACCTCCTTTCACGTCACCTGTGCCCACGCTGCTGGGGTAACCATGGAGCCTGATGATTGGCCATATGTCGTGTCAATCACCTGCCATAGACACCAATCACGGAGCTCCTCAGCTGTAAGTTATAGGACAGGTGTTTCATACAGCTGTTATAAACCAAGTTGCGCTGGACATGGATATGTGTTGGCTTTTCTTTTGTTGCAAACTTGAGCAAACGTTCATGTCATTTGTACTTGTAAATTATTGATTAGTATAATTGTTCATATTATAGTGGCATTAATCTTATACAATAGACAGTGGAGTAGAAGTGGACAGATGAACGTTGGTCACACAGAAATAAAGGTCAATACACTGAACAGAGTAAATGGTGCAGCGGTGACTGTGTGTATGTGGGACTTTATTTATTATCTCTTGGACTATTTAAGCTTGGTGTTCAGACTGCTCTTAGGAGTAAACCATAGTGATGTGCATATTTATGAAATGTATTAATTATGTCTTCCATTTTCATATGATAGATAAGATATTATAATATATAAGAATTAATTAGTTAATTGTTCCTCTGTAGCCTGCAGGAAACAGCAGAAACATATCTTTCAATGACTTTTTTTGGTTTGGTTAAGAACATCATTTTGGGTCTTTTATTCATAGCCTTCAAATGCAAATAAAAGTGTGCCGTGCTGTCACTTGCCATATAATGATGCCGTATCGCTGAGGAATGTATTGCGACATTACACTGTATTTCCACCCACCCCTCGCATGCAACAGTCTCTAAGCTCTGCTCTGTGTCCTGTGTGTACCAGAAACAGCGAGCGTGCCAGGTGTCCATCTCACTGGGCCAGACTGTGATCTCCAAACACAAGAACCTGCGCTACTACAGCTCCAAGGTCACCCAGATCACCTCCCAGACCTTCTACGAGGTCATGTTTGACGATGGCTCCTTCTCTAATGATACCTACCCAGAGGATATAGTGGTGAGGATATGATTAATTAGACACACACACACACACACACACACACACACACACACACACACACACACACACACACACACACACACACACACACACACACACACACACACACACACACACACACACACAGGTCACATCCCACATCCCAATTCTATGAGGTCATATCAGATATTAAAGCCCTCTGAACAACCTATTCCAGGAAAGTTATCAACTGGTCATTGCATGAGGAATTACCTAGAAGCTTGTTTTTGTATTTTACCTTATGCTATGCATCTTTGAAACCAATTTGAACAAGAGTCAATGTAAATAACTGCAGAGTTTTCCAAAATGTGTTACGTGATTAGGGTTACGTTTGTCATGGTAGCTGGGAAGAGTCCCTGAAATGACCGTTCTTGATGGGTTGAAATTCATGGCTTTGCTCAAGTGATTATCATAATCATCAGACCTCCCCTGGTGAGACAAACATTTTTTATGAGAAGTAGTGGTGACAAACATAACCGTGCACTTGTTTGTGTTAATGTACAATTGAGGACATTCCATCAATTTGCACGCAATCCTTAACCCCAACCCTAACCTCAGCCCTGACCACTAAACGTCAACTCCTAGGCTTATGTAGCTGTACTTCCAAGTCTCGTAAGCACTTTGACCAATGGAGGCCAGGGGAACTTTCTAAAAGCCAGCTAGAATGGAGTGCTGTAGAAGGACTGCTAGCTTGTGGATTGGTCAGTCTCACAGCCTATCATACAATGTGAGATGTGAGGAATTTGCATACTTTGTCTTATGTTTGACAAGTGATATAAGAACAACTACTTGTGCATTAATCTGAAAATACAACATACAGAACAAGACATTATATGACAAACAAGGTGTTTAAAGTGGTGGTGAATTTGAAAGGTTTGGAGCAGAGACACAATGTTTCCTACTATATCCAAAGTTTTGTTTTTCAACTCAATCAAATCTCCAACTCTTTTTGGCATACAAGCCTGTCAAACTTCCCCACTCTTTGAAACGGTGGGAGAAAAGGACTGAGCCTGAATCTAGTTGAACCATAATAACTTAATTCCAACACTGAACCCAAACCTAAAATAACCCCTTTTTGACATCAAGGCAGGCAAAATGTTGTCACTTTGGAAGTCTTCATTTTTCTATATTTGTAAGGACATTTTGACACACACACACACACACACACACACACACACACACACACATACAAAGACCAAACATGATCTTCCTGCATTTGTAGAGCAGAGACTGTGTGAACTTGGGTCCTCCTGAAGTGGGGGAAGCTGTTCAAGTGAAGTGGCCTGATGGGCTGTTCTACGGCGCCAAATACCTGGGGTCCAACATCTCCCATATGTACCAGGTACACACACACATACTGTACACACACAAAACCATGACACTTGCAAGGGAGCGACAAACACCCTATTATGCAGATTGCGTCTTTTGATCCGTAAGTTGTTGTTAAAGAAAGTTGCAAGCCCAGCGGATGGTCAAAGAGAGATACAGCAATAAACGTGTTCAACTCCCTCAACTTCAGGATCACTGTGACTCCATTGACGTTATCAGGTTCCCCAAGTCTGTACAGAGAGAGGTGGAGCGAGAAAAAGGAAGAACACTTGAGAAGGAGATTGAGGGAGGTGCTGAGGCAATGGTGAGAAACGAAGAGGAGTGGAGATGAGATGGAGGATGATGGGAGGATGCAAAGATGGATAGATGGGGAGCAAAAGCTATTCAGATACAGTGAGCAGAAGCAGATGGGTAGAGGAGAGAAAAGAGGGATGGAGAGAGCGAGATGGAGCGAAAAATGGGGGGAATGAGAAGGAGGCGACAATCTGCATTATTCAAACGTACTGAAATATTCACTAAGCCAAGAGTCGGGCTGCTTCCACTCAAAGCTTTATTTAGTTGAGCTGGGCGTCAACCATTAGTTATGCACAAATGCATCTCTGACGCACACACTCAGAAATGGTCTGGACTCGAAAGAACAGGAGCTTTCCATTGTCAAGGTGGGCTTAGGTATGAAATACAGTCGGACTGTTTTTACTCGAAGGGCCTAAAGTTGAGGTAATTCCAAAAATGCATGTCATAAGCAGACCTGAAAATTGTTTCTTTCTTTTAACCAATCAGATTGCATAGTCAGAACAATGTGTTTATGACGTTTAAAGAGAATTATCATGTTTCATCACTTAGACGTAATCAAACTAAATCGACCAGTGCATTCAAACAAGGTAGATGACATGATGATATTTGTGTTTTCTCTCAGGTGGAGTTTGAAGACGGGTCTCAGGTGCTGGCCAAGAGAGAAGATGTCTACACTTTGGATGAAGACCTGCCGAAAAAGGTGAAGGGTAGACTTGTAAGTATTAGACTCTATGGACAACTCAACAATATGAACTTTTAACGTTTGATATGCAGATCAGTATTTTGATACATTTAGATCAGTGTTATTGATTCTTTTTGGCATTTGAGTTGAAGTTGTCCCTTGATTTTTACACAAACTCTCATCCTGCCCGGAACATTATTTTTATTTTTTTCTTCTTTCTCTTTTCTTCACTGTGTTCTCCCCCCTCTCTCTCTCTCTCGCTCTCTCTCTCCAGTCCACGGCCTCCAGCATGCGTTTCCAGGACACCTTCTTTACCACGCAGGGCGAGAGAAAGAGGCAGAGAACACCCAATTCACGATTCCAAAAAGACTATGTGGCCCTGCCAGGCCTCCGTACAACCGCCAAAAGCACATGTGAGCCACGCAGCCCCAAAGGGAAATAAAGAGATGGAGAGGGATCAATGACAAATGAATGCACTGAATTGACTGCGGGGAGGTTGTGTTTGCTTGTGCGTGAGCTTATTGGATCTAGTTTTATCTCAACAACTATTGTCCGCACAATTTCGGAAAGACATGAGAACCTCAAGGGAATGGGTGCTTTGGGTAAGATGGGTGTTAACGTATGTGTGCTTGTACAGTATATCAGTGAGTTGGTGGGTGGGGCAATAGGCTAGAGAGTGCATCGTGGCCCTCGGTTGCCTAGTGCTTTCACATCTGTCAGGGAATTTCAATTACACCTTATATTTGTCACGTCACCCTTTTTTGAAATAAACAACAAATACTTTTTCCTTTGTTTACTGACAAATCCAAAAGTTTGAGATTTTTCTAAATAGCTGACCTAGAGTAGCTTTTTGTGGGGTCTGTTATTCCCACTTTTCATTTTGAATATTTATGCACTTTGCTTGTAGTATTTTCATCATGTCCTACTGTTTTCTCTCCGCATGTTAAACATTGTCTCCTACTGCATCTTCTGGGCCATGTCCGAATATGCTACTGTGGCTTCCTCTTCTTTTTCATCCATACTGATCAAAACAAGTTGAATGTATAATATGACACCCAAATGGCATAAATTATTGTGTAATCAAAACTTTTTTTTTTTATTTGACCTGCTTTCCAAGAAAAGGAGATAAGAATAGGAAGCCATACTAGACTGTGTTGGATTATGTGCCCTATTAACATGTGAATCTGAGATGCTACTGTTGTTCTGTGTTGAATGAAACACACTATTGAAATTACTTAAGTTAATATTCGTATTTATTTTTGGCTGGCTATAGATCAAGTATTGCTAACTGCTGTAAGAAAAAAAAAATCATATTTGCTTTTTTATTGAATTGTGTCAGTTCTTTATTCGTTGAAGTATAGTTTAATAAGAATGAAATCAGCATTTCCAGGTGGCATACTGTTGATTATTTGTGAATATTTTTGAGTGCATTGACTTTGGGTAATAGAAAGTTATTAAAAACACACAAATTCATGTAAGGTTGTGGCAAGAGATATCTTGAAGAAAAGTGGCACTCTGACCGGTGATCTTCATTATTTGTGAATGTTAAGTCACTATTGTAAGGTGGGAGCCAAACATTTGAGGTTGCTTCCTGCCTCTTGAAAGCACTGTGCCATCCTCCCTCACCATAAAGGACATGGATGGATGGATCGTTGCCAATACCAGTAAAGCTTTCCTGTGTGTGACTGCAAAACACCCACAGGTAGAGGTTTACATCTGGTTGTGAACAAATGCAACATTATTCTCTTGCGTTTCATTTTCATTAGTCATAACTACATTCACGTTACATTCTTTTTTTATCTAAGGAAAATGTTTCCTTTAGATAATGATAAATATTCTTTGAAGAGTGCAAATGATGAAATCGATGGATGAACGATATAACGAATGGTAAAAGGTCGTCTATGTCTGAGAGGATGCCGCCAATCAAAGAGGAACTACAAAAGGACAAACCTTGGTTTGAGAAACTGGAGCTTGTTCCAGCACACAAAATGTCATTAAACTTTCAGAAAAACTGCCACAATATATTTTACATTACCACCCAACCATCTCTTTCAAACGCTCAGTGTTCATATCAATATACTTTCATGTCAATGTTTATTATACTATTATTTGACGTTACTATTTACTGTTACCGTTGTTGAAGTAAAGCATTATGTTAATTATTTAATATATTTGCCTAATATTTGTTATTCACACCAAGTATTGCTATTTAAAAGGACAGCAGCAGCAATTATTTCACTTGAGTTTATTTGTAACAAATGAGACTTGTGTCGACAAAGAACAGAATTCCGTACAGACCTCTTTTTTCGGTTTCAGACACTCCGAGAACCAATGTAAGAAAAATAAAAAGCACTTGTTCACTCGGAGCAGAAAACAAACAAAAAAGTTTACATTGGAGGAAGCCGATCCACGTAACACATCGTATTTTCCATATATTTTTAATTTATAAACTTTTATCGATCTACATGATACATTGGGGGAAAATATAACACTTTCTTGTGAACATTTTCTTCTGTGGTACTACTAATCCACGATGTGATGTATTGCACATATGGCTGTGCCATAATCTGTGATTTCAGGTGCATCCTCTTACTATACCACTCTGTATATCTCATAGACTTTCATTTACTCTACCATATTCATTCATTAATTTATGCATTTATCTATTTTAGATTATTCTCTGTGTTTTGTGTTATTTACATATACACAACCATGTGAGCATTACAGGGTCCATCTTTACTGAGTTCAAGTACAAATTGATGAATTTTTTGGAGGGGGG
>OMOT01014187.1:1291-14752 GCA_900312575.1 Acanthochaenus luetkenii | reverse complement strand
TGAGGTTTGCTTTGGGATAAATGCATAGCAGCTACTAACATCAGTCAACCACATTATTACATAGTATATTATTATACATTATGCATCATTATGATGTTATCTGTCCTACGGTACGGCCAATTAGTAAAGAAAGATCCCACAATGTAACACGCAACAAGCGCCTCAATCATGCCGAATGCACACATGTCACACAGTCTTCTGAGTCCTGTGAGCTGCTGTAGTCCATGTTGTTCTGCACTGGGGTGTAAGCCTGTCTAAGGTCAATGAGAGGTTAGGCTGCAGGAGCTGCCGTTGCTGTCTGAAAGCCTCCGTGGGAGACGGGGAAGATGACACAATTATGTGCCACTCACTTTCTATTTACTTTCATCAGCTTCTTCCTGTAGCGTCTGGAGGCGCAGCATCACTTTCCGTGACAGGCTGTGATTATGGGTTTTTTGACACAAACCCCAGAACAAAACGGACTATTGTGGCGACACTAATCTGGGGATTCTGACTATTCTGGCAAATGATCAGCAAACGGCAAGGACTGATCAGCAGGGTTTTAGAGTGATACAGTTTGGTGCTTCATACACAAAGCATAGATATTCCTACAATATATATGGATAGCAAGACCTTCCTTTAACCACAAGGTCTCAGGTTCAAATCCCCGTAACAGCACATGTAGCCTGTCAAAGTGTCCTTGAGCAAAATACCGAACCCCTACCAGCTCAGTCATTGTAAATCAGTAGCTAATTTACTAAATTCTCATTTTAATTGTATGGTCACCTTCCTGTCTCAGGCATTTCTATGACATGTACTGTATATTACCATTCCGTTCCACACCATGCATTACCACACCATGCCATATGTAAGAATTGTTCACTATGTATTAACACATAATCACAAAATGTCACAAACTGTAGGGACTAGCATACAAAGATTAAACATAGGACTTCTGGACATTTAAGGAGAACATTTATTGAATGTTTTCTTCTGCCAGAATACCAGGAAATGGGATTTCTCGCAACATTGGAGACTGGAGAACTCTTGTGTCATTTCCCTGCTGTCTTCAAGGGGTTAATGTCAGGGGTGTTGCATTTTCTGGTGTTTTGAATAGACATATACTGCACACAGTAAAGTACATTTATATAAATATAATTTATATATAATAAAATAAGATAGGAAGATATTCAACTTTAATGATTCCCTGTGGGGAAATTGAGCGGCAGCAGTAACTAGTAATAGATACAGCAAATAAAAATAGAATCTACATAATAATATAGCAAAAGAGTCTTGTAAAAAATGGCAACAACAACACTAGAACATATAGACACTAGAAATAATGGACGAAAATAACATGCAGCACAGATCTGAAACTGAACACTAACTTATAAACTCTACGCCAATTCTTGCGTAATTCAAAACGTTCAAACTCATGAAATCGAACACTACGTCAGTGGCTTCAGGGAGCAGAGAAAGTAGAGTAGAGGCCTCTGGTCTTTGTCTGAGGAAGTCCTCATTAGAGAGTTAATTCCCACTCTTTGTTGAGAAATGAAGGATTTAAATAACAAGAGCAATGCTAATTGTCCTTTGGATGTAGACAATGGGAACCTGTAGGATGTTAATGGCTCACTGAGACTGTGAATACCATAACAGAAGAGTCAGCACAAATATTTGGTCAGCGAATTACACCCGAGCCATAGTAAAAGGTGTCTTGGGTGCAAGTGACAGTGGGTTGATCTGAGCATTGTGGTGTATTTACTGTCGCTTACGGCATTAATGTTTAAGCAGAAGTAAAGTAAAAGTACACATTTACCGTATAGGAAACACTACTTGGATATAGAGGTGAACTCTTTCGATGATCAATCAGTGACCTTGATAGACTATAGCTTGATTCGGTTTCTTCCTCAAACCAGTGTTGAACATGATGACATTTCTCAACGCTTTTTTGATACGTCCCCTCCACACTTTCGGTTTAGGTCATTGGTTGAATACGTATAAATGTGCCTGAACCAACTCGATCAGCTGAAACAGATAATAGCTTTGCGGTGGACCTATGGCATCTCCAGATGTTTGCATTACCCATGTCACATTTTTTTGGGGAAAGGGAGAGTGGCTCGTCACCCCCTGGTGTGATACCATGGCTTAGCTAAACGAAGCCTGCTGCCTCATGTTGTTCATCCATATCCCAGAAGCAACAAAGCACAAAGACAGCATGCTAAGAAATGTCCTGTGTAAGAACCCGCTGTGGTGTAAAGTTTATCGTCACGATGCAAAATCTCTAACTGGCCTCTAACATGAATATCTGCAGACCATATGTTGTATGACCCTTTCATATTTAGAGTTGGGATTGGATTCATGATCATTTGAAATGTAATAACCTACAAAGGATTTCAAAGTGACACCGTATTGAGCATCACGTCTTTATAACTGATAGACTGGGCTCAATTCTGCACACGTATAGGCTACGTACTCGCCCTTAACAATGCAGGGGGACTAAACCTTTATTTCAGATTGGTTCAACACAGTCCAGTGTGGTCCGGGGGAAGAGAGGGCCCTTATTGTCTCTAAGGACTTTGCCACATTCATTTGAGGAGCGGCCCTTTCTCATTATTAACAGACACGCTAAACGATGGGCCCCAAACAATGCAGAGCAGATCCTTTTATGCACAGAAGTGCTCAACATTTCGGCAACCGCTGTGTGCCCTCCACTGCCCCCCCCCCCCTCTCTTTTCAGATACCTGCACATAAGTGAAAGATGTGGAGGAGACAAAAGATATCCTCAACTTTCCCTTTCTCCCATTCTGCGAAACAGGCCCATTTTAAAGCCTTTATTTGGGCAAAGCCTCTCATTAACTCTGCTCATGCTGCCTCCCTCAGCTTGCCATTGCTTAAGTACTGGGTGTTGGAAAAAAAGCTACCAATTAGTCCCTCATCAGCTCCAATTAGGGGAGACAAAGCCGGAGTAAAGATAACTCAATGAGAAGGAGAGGTGGAAGGGTAAGGGTGTGTGTGTGTGTGTGTGCGTGTGTGTGTGCCCACACACGCGCGTACGCACATCTGTGTGTATGTGTTCATCTGCGCGTACGACTGACCCAGCACAACACGGTGCAATCATTTAAGAACGTCTGGCCATTCAGTGTGACCCGCCGCAGCACAGGTCCATTCTCCTCAGCAGACCCCGTTCTCAGTGTTGTGCTGGGAAGACAGGCCCCCCAGGAGTCCCAGAGAGAGAGCCATTCAACCTCCTCTACCTGTTTGCAGCATGTAAAGCACTCAGGGACAAGCTGATCTCTCATTATTGTCCCCTTCAGTCTCAATACTTCCTTAAAATTAGGCCCCAACAAGAGCAAGCCTTCAGTGGTCTTTTTAGAGGGGGGTGAATAGGGGATGTGTGTTGAGGGGGTGCCTTTCGCCTCATTAGAACCGAATTTGCACTGTCTTTCAATTATGTTGGAGGGCAACAATGTATTTGTTTTCCCATCGTAATCTTCAATGAATGGATGATTTTTGGGGCAGTTAATTTGTTGCCTGCACTAATGCATTAATTAATGAATTGGGTAACACTAATTTCCTCTATGCTGCCTCTCTGTTTGTTTCCCCCTTTCCAACAGTTCTAGGCGGCCACTACTAATACAATTACCTCATTAATGCCCTTTATTCCAGCACAGTAACTCATTCATTCATTTGCCATTAAGCATTTGCTTTGGAAGGGGAGTGGGTGGGGTGTGTGGAGGTTCCCATTCAATTTAGTATCTTTTTGTGGGTAGTTCTAAATAATGAGGGGGCAGGCAGGGAGATATAATTAGGAACAAGGGGGTGCTTCAGCAAATATTTGAAATCTTTTAAGGCTTGCTCTTGTATGCTGGTGATTAATTACTTCCAGAAGGGATTTTGGAGAAATGTATTGCCAAGTTTTTCCTGCCTTTTCCTGGATGGTATGCGCCGGGCTTGTTATAGAGATGTGCACAGGCCTTTTATTTCGGTCCCTCTTTAATCAAATGCAAATGATGACATGTACTGTTCACTGAAAATGGGATCATTACGAAACAAACAATGATGCAGTGTTGAATGAAGCTGGCATCTTGGTTGTGTTGGGAAAAAAACAGTAAACCAGTGTTTTTGTTTTGTTATTATTGTTGATAACGATGACAGCAATGGTGATGGTAATTATAATTATGATGATGTTATTTCGTTTAATTTAGTTGGTTGATTTACAACAGGAACAATGCAGAGTGTTTCTGTTATGTCCCAGGCAAGTAAAAACGACACACAAAAAACAACAAACAAACAAATAATAAAAAATGAAGAAGATGATATTCTCCAAGAACCAAGCCAAAATGTGTTATAAGAGTTCCTCTGGTAGTTAGGTCCACTGTTCTGATTTTGTCTAATTCAAGAGCACACTTTTGAATAACCATGATAACTAGTGTGGCTGTGAAACATGTTGGCAGGTACAGGACTCATGGATTTGAGGAAGTAGTCCTTGCTAGCATAAATTAGACCTGTTAACAAGCATACATTCTGCCACCATAACAATAACAACATCTAATTTCAATAGATTGGTAGACAAAACAAGTTGTATATGATAAGCTAGCAGCCACACAAAGCTTTATTCAATAATATATAATGTTTTGATTATCTTCATGTGCAACTATTCAGTCAATTATACTTTAAAGTTTAACAATACTTTATTAAACACTGCCTGGTTATGCTGCACTTGAGTCTATAGGGTGAACAAATGTATTACTAAGAAATGACTGCCACTCTGTGGATTTAGGGAGGTACTGAATACTTCTGCTATTGAAATTCACTTTAGATATTTTACATTATAGCTAAATGAGCAACATATGTGTGACAACAGATAGAGCATATACTGTACTGTATATAAAAGTACAAACACATTTTTTGTATTTTTGTAACCTATCTATAGTACAACTATGGATGAAACATAGCACAGATATAAGCTATCATAAAGAGAGGAAGCAAATATAAAGCTATGTACATTTTGAGTCACCATATGTTATTTAACCCTCATCACCTTTGTATTTATTTATAAGAGGATAGATCATTATAACTAGATGAAAGTAAAGATTAAAACTATGAAACAACACAAAGGGCCTTACAAAGTTGGTTCTCTTCATTTTATTTTTCATTTTTGACAGTTAATAATTGTCGCAGAGGTCTAAGACATTAAATGCTCTGCAAGAAACACAAGACATATTTGGCAAAACTGTGTTTTTATGTAAAATTAATCCCCATTTCACCTACATGATGGATTCGATTTTTATAACAAAGGATGGGTTGAATGTGATTCATGAACTTCAGACGTAAAATGTATCTAATTAACACATTGTGTAAAAACAGTGCAACACTCAGTATGGCTTCATATTCACATGACAGATGTGAGAACATTCAGAATTCTGCTGATGAAGTACTTGGGAAAAAACATTACATGTCAGACATGGACCAGTGGTATTCATCAACTGATATGCAATACTGAAGGGTTTCGAGTACACTGTATGATCCTACTGCTGTTATCAGGCCAATTATTTTCAGGAATTAAGAAAATAATGCACATTTTCTTAGTGATGTCAATGCTTTTTTGAAATGATACAATGGGTTTTAACAGATTCCAATGGCCCAATGGTCATGGAACTAATTAAATGAATAAATAACCATGTAAAAACACCTTGTGGTGCAAAGATGATTCATCCATAGTCCTTCACTTTAAGTTAATACATCTAGTTCTGTTTCTACAGACACATGTTGTCAGTGTATCTCGACATTAACTATTTTTCCACAAAAACTATCATAGGAGACAATTCGCTAATTTGTGCTCTCCTACATTTGCTCCCAATGGATTTTTAAAAGGATTTTAAAATTGTTGTAAAGATTTTGTTGAATACTTTTAAAGCAATCATCACAGCTTTTGGTTGTTCTAAAGTCTAGATTAAAGACAAAAGTAGTAACCGCTAACTTGCTATTGCTTTCATTATAATCTAATCTAATCTAATCATATCATGTTTATTTCTATAGCCCTTATATACAAGCATGTCTCAACTTGTGATAATTGTGATTGGGGGAGCTATGAGGGGCTGGATTGTATATAGCAGGTGCTAATGAATTTTGATGCAACAAACAATAACAAATAATAATACTGCAGAAAAATAAGATTAAATGATCCCGGGCTAATAGGCTACATCATTGAAATACATGAATACACTTTTCAATGGCCCGTGTGGCCAGTAGCCAGGCAGCTATACAAACAAAATACAATAGTTAAAAATACAATACAGTAAAAGACAATCTCCTTTAATGCTAATGATGCGATGCAGTGCTACGGGGCAGGGGTGGGCTCAACAATATAATTTAGAGTTAGCTTCGATTTGAATTAGAGAACGATGCACCAGATAGCAGACAACATCAACAGGTCTCATCTTGAAGGGTTGAATCCCGAGCTGGCTTGAATTCAAACCCAGACAATGAACACAGGAGATGACTTCATTCAGAGGAATATATTTATTACCAAACTAAAGCACAGGCCAAATATGTACATATAAAGCATAGAGGAAGTAGATCTTGTGATGATTCGTGTTCATTCAGGGAAACTCTTTTTTGTTGTGCAGATACATATACAGTATTGCTGAATTCTCTTGGAAATCAACACAAAGCATGAACTCATTGTATTTCAGGGGTGCTATGGAGTGGCTATGCCTCCTCTAGGGGGAGCTCAAGCACACCCAAGACCCTCCCTATAGCCGCCACTGATCGCAATGATAACTACCATTACACTGTCATGTTCTGCTGAGCAGTCCTTAATGGAGTCACTAGTGGAAGTTTTGTCTTTGTTAGGCAGATAGCAGATTGATTAACATGCTTTTGTTTCTTTTATATTACAGCACTTAACTTTATTAAAGATTCAATGCAATGAAAATTCAATTTCCCAATCTCATGGTGATGTTTAATTAACAAAGGACCTGTTAATGTAAAGTTAACCAAAATATGACTGTCACTACTGTGGAAATGTGACTAATACCCTTGGAGAATGTCTCCCTCTGGTGGTTAACAGAATCAAATCATTTGACAAATTCAGTTTAATAATATCAACCATACTCAGATTTGAATGAATGCTCTGATTGGTTGACTATAGCCAAAGCTAATGAAGTACAATATTTGTTCCTCAAAAATAAAAGTAAATATGCAGTGGATGGAACAATTAATGGGAAGGATTAGGCTCACTCTGTCTACAAGCTTTGTCTGCACTGACCATTTTCGGAAGACAGACTTCAGCAACTTGATTAAGAAAAGTATTGGATTTACTATTGTTAGTAAAAGACATGCAGGTGTATGTGTGTGTTTATCTGTGTGAAAATGTATATGTGGATGCTGTTTGTATATGTATGACAAATGTATGTGGATTTATATAACGTACGTATGTAGGGTGGTTACTAAAAGTCCTTACGTTTTTTTTAATACCACCTGTGCATTGTATATTGTTGTACACATTTTCTCTTTTCCAAATGCACAAATAAATAAACAAATAACCTACTGAGAACTGGAGCATGGAGCAAATGGTTACTAAAGCAGTTAGAAATTAGATGAACCATCAAAAACTGAAATTCATGAAAGGGGCTATACAAGTCTTCTTCTTCTTCTTCTTCTTCTTTCTCCTCCAGCCATGGCAACCAAACACTTTTGCTGCATAGAGCTATGGTGAGTTGCCTTACAGACAAAGTCTAAACGAATTAGGGTCACGATACACTCTCATCCAACATTCGTGCTCCTTCAGTCCCCCTGTTCAATTTAAGAATGCTTATGTCAACTGATTTATCATTGAGGTATTGAGTGAACAAAAACAGTATTTGAGTGAAAGAATATATAGTATTGGTATAAAGACATGTGGTAAAAACTGCTTTCATATGAGGCGATTGTTGAATGTGTTGGTAAAGAACAATACATCTCAAAAAAGAACTGAATCTGCCAGAAAAAACAAAACACATACACTTACACATTTAATTCATCACATTATGTAAAAAAAACAATCACAAAATCTTGCATATAATGCAAAAAATTAACATCTGTGATCAAAAGGCATACAGTACATTCTGTTTCATTATCAGTTCAATAAAAATCTATATTTACACCTGCCATAAACAAGTAGAAATCTAGCCTCCTCAAATTGTCCAATCAAAGTCTGTTCTGTCTCGTGTTGGTTTCCTCTTCCTGTTCCTCTTGGACCCTCCCCCAGACCGAGGGCTTTCATCCTTGTAGTCCTCTCCTGAGCCCATATCCAGACTGTCCTGGTTGTCCTTCCAGCTGTCGGGGACCACAGGAAAGTCGTCCCCTGGGGAATACATGGGTCGGCCGTACACCTCGCTCTGCAGGTCAACGATGTCGTTACGGATGTCTGCCATCAGCAGGAGCAGGAAATCAAAGGAGCCTGGCGGGCCCTTGGGGTCAAGTACAGCAAAGAGAAATTATTAATCAAATATTTTTGTCTTTTATCTCGACAATTGTTCTGGGAAATGTACTTAAATGTTACTCTCCTTTTCAAATAAACACTGCAAATAACACTGACGTGGAGTTCAGTTGGTCTTATGTTCCACTGAGGACTAAAAAGAAGAAGATGACAGATGGAATTTCTTCTTCATCCCTGTATTCAGTGGTCATTTTGTCTCATTCATCTCATGCTGTCTGACTCTATTCACCACACAAAATAAGAACTCGTCTGTAGGGAGTTTCAACTTCATGGTGGTGATTCTAGTCCACCGCACTCAAGGAGAAGCCAGGCCAACCAAATGTTTATTAAGCAAATAAAATCAGCGAACAACGCGTTCAGCCTTTTTTCATCAGGTTCGCATATTCACAATGACATCCAGGTGTGCTTATATCAACTTGGTCACATGATCACTCATTAGTCAAGCGCGTTAGGTGATCTAAGTAAAGGTGTGCGGAGGGCTCTTATTGGCTGTGAGGTGTATATACAATCTCTATTTCTTTTCTCAATACATTCAACGACTGGGGGTCGTGGGGTTATATTTCATTTGACTATCGTTTGTGGAGAAAATAAAAAAATTTGATAGACGAGACAATCACAGAAAGCAGCTAAAATCCATAGAATCATTCAACCCATATGTTTCTACTGTGCTCGAGGTGTAGGTCCAGTTCGATTCTCTTTGTAGTAGTTGTTTGATGAATTTTCCACCTCTGGTATTTGGTTCCAGTCGCTCTACACCAATACATTTAAGTGACACTGCAGAACCATGCTTTACTGGTGTATTGGCACCTGGAACCAAATACCAGAGGTGGAAAATTCATCAAACAACTACTACAAAGAGAATTGTACTGGAACCCCCCTGAATGTATTGAGAAAAGAAATAGAGATTGTATATACACCTCAGAGCCAATGAGAGCCCTCCCCACACCTTTACTGAGATCACCTAACGCGCTTGACTAATGAGCGATCGTGTGACCAAGTTGATATAAGCACACCTGGATGTCATTGTGAGAATACGAACCTACGGCGAAATACGTTGTTCGCGGATTTTATTTGCTTAACAAAGTAATGCTATACATTTGGCTCCTTGGGTGCGGTGGACCCGACTAGAATTATTACATTGTGTTTCCTGCCGCCGCCGCCGGCACCTTGGAGAGTTTAAGCCTACAGTGCTGTGCGCAGAGCATTTTGGAATATGTGTATTGTTCTGGATGATGGTAACAAGTTACAATAGTGTGGCATCAGTATAGATAACCAGTCTTACTGGTGGTCCAGAAGGCCCAGGAGCTCCTCTCTCCCCCTGGGGAAACCAAACAAATATTTAGCTTAGATGAATTACAGTGGGGGGAAAAAGCACGGGAAAATATTTCACAGTTCATGAGTCAGGGAACGACTTCAAGAAACTAGAAGAAGTGAGAGAACACTTTGAGTGAGAGTAACAATGAATAACTGATGCATTCAAAAAGGAGGTCAAAAAAATAGGCGCACAATTTGCCTATAGGGAAAAATGCAGTGAGGGAAATTAATATCAAATTAATATTTTGAATGATTGCCTCGAGTTAAGAAACTGTGCCCTATGTACGTCATAAATGAACACTTTATGTTGTTCATATAACACTAAACACACTCAGCCAGACTGGGAAGTATCATGGCAGCCTATTGACCTAAGGTAGCTTACACATGTTGACCTGACTACTTATTAGCCTGACTACTTATTAGCCAGGCTCAGGGTCACACTGGGGCTAGGAGTGTTTTGGCAGATGGTTTGGATTTGTTAGAGACAGATTACCATCACCCTAAAATATATCCGCACAAGCATCCCAGCTGTACAGAGAGAATAGCAAGGTACTATGTCAAAAAAGGAGAGGTACCTAAGTTGTTCCATACGTGATCCATAAGCTAAACAAACACAATGTTAGCGGTATACAAGATCCAGTTCTGCTGATCTGGAGCAGAATCTTTTTAGCTTTCATACCTCATACCTCTCCCATGGTTTGCATAACATGGCTGGCTGGTAATATTTCAGCCACAATAATTTAGTTATTGTTTACTTTGTTGTTTCATTTTTCATAAATTTCCAGTATGGGTTTTGCTTATATTTAGTTTCAAATGCATAGCATTAGTCTTAGTTTTAGTTAACCAGAATAATGTTTCCTACAGGGCATATTCATGTTCTGCAATAATTCCCATTCTGTAAGCACACACAATGCTCGCCAATAATCCAAGGCACAATGTGCAGAATGAGAGGGAGGATAGGCTGACATAACATTTTGTCATCAAACCATATAAGGGCATCATTATGACAGTGATCATATAATTATCCTGTAAAATTATTTATATAGTTTTTTAGTCTGGTTTATATTAGTACTTAGTCCATCCATCCATTTTCTTGCCACTTATCCATATCAGGGTTACAGTAACAGGACAAATGTAGCGGTCCAGACATCCTTGTCCCCACCAACAGCGACTTCCTCCAGCTCCTCCATGGTGCTCCCAGGCCAGCAGGGAGATGTAGTCCCTCCATCGTGTCCTGGGTCTGCCACAGGTTCTCCTCCCAGTCGTCCGTACCTGGTATACCTCCAACGGTAAGCACCCAGGGGACAGAACCACCTCACCTGGCTCCTCTCAATGTGCATGAGCACGTGGCTTAATTCTGAAGTCCTCCTTTATCACTGAGATCCTCACCTGCCAACAAACCCCCTTTCGGCCACTTGCATCTGCGACCTCATGATTTCGGTCACTACCCAAAGCTTATGACCATAGGTGAGGGTTGGAACAAAGTTTGATGGGTAAATTGAGACCTTTTGGCTCGGCTCTGTCTTTACCACCACGGTCTGATACAACCGCCACATGACTGCACCTAATGGCACCTAAAGTAAATCTCAATAAGTAAGAATCCATGCGATATTGAAGATAACCATGGCACCCCAGAGATATCCGGAGCCCTAGCCACTTCTTGGGTTGCCACCATGACAGGCACTGAACAGGGTCCAACCTTACTCAGGATACAGGAGAAGCTTCTGTGGAGGTGAACAGAGAGTTCAACCAGCCGTTCCCAGCGCCCTCTCACTACACGTTTACCAGGTCTGTCTGGCAGCCTCCCCTGATCCAACTCACCACCAGAAGGGGATCAGTTGACTGTTCAAACCCTTTCAAGGCGACCCTTTCATCAACTGGGACAACCTCCAATCTCCAACCTCCAACTGGTTGATACTCCTCAACCCCCTGCACCAGCTCTGGCTTCTTTCCCCTCAGATAGGTTATGTTCCATGTTCCAAGAGAACAGTTCCTGTTGCCAAGGTCAATGACGTCCAAGCCAGCTCAACTTAAGTCTCACAAGGCATTATTACTTAGTGCAGCTGAAAAAGAGATTCTTGCCTAGAATAGTTATTTAAATAAATAGATAGGACAACTTTAGATGACCAAAAAGAATGTGACGCATCTGACCTTACCTTCACGCCATCTTTTCCTGGAGCTCCCGGAGGCCCCTGTTAAAGTAAAAAACACAATTATCATATTGCATTTCATATCTGTATGTACATTAATTTAATCATGTTTGTATGTTCTCCCCCAGTCTTTCATGTCCGTCCATTTAATAACCACAGGTTGTGGTTAAATCGTATTTCGCTTCATTGATTACAGCTTGCAGGTTACCCATGGATTGGACGATTTGCCTGAACGTGGGGGGGAAATTCACAATATTCACAAAATATTGTCACGTGATTTCAGATAACCCCATGTTCATATGTGCACCTCAATAAAGTCACCAAATTGCACAGAGACCAGTGTTTGCGTTAAGAGGTGGTCTAGTTGGACGTTAACGCAAAATGCATAAAGGAGAAAGTTTTAGATTGATCATCCACACCGGTGGATACGTTCCAAATGGTTATTTCCTAGAATAAAATTAGTGCCTATTATGACATTTGTGTTATGAAGTAATGTGGATCATTTTGAGGTATTTTGATATATATATTTGGTATATTGATATTCAACCATAATCGTAGGCTTAATTAAAACTACATTATTCTCTGCACCCATTCTGTGTGTCTGTGTGTCTGTGCCTGCCAAGGAAGGACACTTAAAAATACAACACATTTTATTTCACACTAGCCTACAAGTAGCCTTCATGAAGAACACAACATAGGGGATACGTCCTCACAAAAGCAAAAATACAGCCCAACCAGTGTTTCAGGAAAATAATCACACCATATTAGTTTCCCATTCTACCTGCTTTAATAGAACAATGCATTACATAACATATACATCCGTTATTCTGTTTAAAAATAATAACAAAAGCAACTTCAGCTCTAGCCACTAGGGGGTGCAATTTTCATAGGAAAACTGATATATTTGATATATTATTGACATGATAAATACAACAAATGGGCTTGTGTCCAGACCAATTTTGAGCGACTTCAGCCCAGTGGCAGAGACTCCCTTGATCTCGTTCCTAAGATCATCATCACCAAAGAAGTGTGGGGACATCGAATAGGGAGTAGGACCAATATTCAGACCAATACCAAGACTCTGACTCATACACTATCCCACAGTCATTATTTCTGCAACCCTGACATGCAGTCAAACACATGTGACCTGGTGGACAATCCTCAGCTCAGTGCTCAGTATCTGAACAAGTTCCTTTACGTAGAGAGGGACAACTCCCTTTTAATCAGACTCCACCAGCATGTGTGTGCTGATAAAATGCATTAACAAGTCACATAAATATAAAGATTTGTGAATGAAAGCACACATCCAAATGGGAATATGTATGCATGCATGCACAAGCATGCACACACACACACACACACACACACACACACACACACACACACACACACACACAACACATACTCACACACACACAAACACACATATGCAGACATGTGTTTCAGTGTACACCCATGCAAGTTATCACACACACATTAACTTACAGGCATGCACAAACAACGTACACACATGCAAGACACGTACATATAACAGCA
>OMOT01014184.1:12903-34845 GCA_900312575.1 Acanthochaenus luetkenii | reverse complement strand
ACATTTGGCTGGTGAGCTAAAAAGTTCATTTCGGACCCTGCCGACAACACAGTAAACATGTCCGTTGCTGCGCAGCTGGGGATCTTTCTACATTTGAGGTGACATTTGAGGTGTTACGCCAGCGAGCCTTGAAGTTGCCCTGCGACAGATCGGTAGAGTCAGGCGCATCACTAGCTTCTTTCATCGCAGCACCACCACGAGTCATGCCCTGGAACAGAAGCAGACCCTGCTAGGTAAGCCATGAAGGCTTTTAAATGTGTTATGTACATCAGTGTTTTTTAATCATGGTGCCATCATTTTGCGCTTGGGGTGTATTTAATGGGTTACTGTAGTCAAATGGTGGATAAGTCATTGAAAATCGAATCGATAATCGCCAATAATCGAAAATCGATACTGAAATCGAATCGTGACCCTACGAATCTAAATCGAATCGTGACATCACTGCCGATTCCCACCCATAATACTCAGTATATAGTTACAACAGTAGATGCAGTGGGACTAACTTTAACAACAGCAATATGTGCAAACACCTGTCTGCTCTCTTGGACTAATTTTCTCAAAGTTCAATTATGACTAATTCCTGTCTCCACAGAGACAGGAGACACAACGTGGCAGAGAGTTACTTGTCTTTGACTCAGGTCTGCCACAGCAAGAATTTACACTCGGCCACTACAAGAACCCAGTGACCTTTGCCCTTTTAAATGTGTTACATAATACACTTGAGTACAGAGTTGACACACTTAGGCTAGGTGTCTCTTTTAGGCCAGACCTAGTGGCTTTACATGTCTGCAGCATCAATCTTTGTCACAATCCCACCCACTTTTGAAGTCATTAATACAGGATCAGTCAGACATCTGACCCAGTTTCACAGGCTTACCTCTGTCAGGCCTCTGATCTTCAGGTATCCACACAAATAGGAGTCCTCCACAGTCACATGCTGCACATAAATGTGTAGGGCACAGAACGACTTATCTCAGGTGGCTCGAAAACACAGGTGCAAAAAAAGGTTCTACTTTTCTGTGACGCAACAAATGCCATGTTGGTGGTGGCATAAGGAAGAGCTGCAGCAGACCTTAGTAAATGTACATGCAGGTGTCTCTGGAGACCCTGTCGACATGCCTGCAGACGTAGCTGTCAAAACCGAGGCTAGGCCCATACACTCACTGCCAGTAATGTAGCTAGTTGCACGAAATGCTACGTGTATGGGCACAAGTTTATAGCTACCCAAACATGACTAAAACATTAACTATTCAAACGTTTGCGTTAATACATCTTGTCCCAGTTAAAACTACCACGTTCCTTTAAACAAACACGTTCACCTGGCTTGCCTCAAAATTAGGTCTGCGTGTCGGTGTTGTATGACAGCCATAAATAGCCAAAGCTAAAGCTAACGTCAGCTAGCTAGCAGCTGGGGCTAGGTGTGTGTGTGTGGACTTTGCTCACAGCCAACTATAAACAAACTAACGTTAAAACCAAATGCGATACATGCGCATCACTCAAAGAATTCACCTGCAAAACCACCTCAACGTCGTAGGAGTTTCCTTTAACGTTACTCTTCTGATACCCCCGAAACTGTGAGCCGCTGTAGAGCAGCGAGGTGGCCACCCCGGGTTGGTGGGTGTTGATCGGGGCAGGGGGGGTAAGCGAGGCCGGGGATGAGCAGGCCGACGCGGTCGTACTGCAGCACTCTGCTCGGACAGGCATGATGAGCGCCAAGGCGTTCGTGTCACCGACAGCAACCGTCATGGACCCTCTGACTGAGCACAGTACCACAGGAGAGAAGGTTACTGACAGACGACGGTTTGCCCGCTACAGAGAAACATCCAGGTCCAAACCGTAGCTGTATTTTTGTAGGCAGTCCATGGACGGGCATGTACAACCCAATTTTTTTTTTTGCAACGTCGCATTTGAGAATCCAGCTTCCCCTAATTTCATTGGCTGGAAATGAATGCCCAACGTGAGCAACAACCCCATTGGATAGTTTACAGAAGTGCATTTTGGGGCTTGTATTCAACTCTGAACTCGAAACTGCAGATGAGTAGCGGTTGACTTGACTGACTGCAGCCTGGGAGCTGCAACGAGAGACCCGCAGCCAGAGGACCGCCAGTATTTTATACGATTTGAAGTCTAAAACTATATATTTCTATAATCTTAGGAAGCCAATGTGGTTAAACAAATGTTTCTCTACATCTAAAATGATTGCATTGAATGAGGTAAACGAAACAATTGCTTTACATCAAATTAACTTTGCATCGCTTTTGCTCTCATTCGAAAAATTTAAGAAAAGGGTAGAGTATAAAATATTAGCTCACATATCGGCACGGTGGATCAGGGGTTAGCACTGATGCCTCACAGCAGGAAGGTTGTGGGTTCTAATCCCCGCCCCGGTCCTTTCTGTGTGGAGTTTGCATGTTTTCCCCGTGTTTGCGTGGATTTCCTCCCACAATCCAAAGAAATGCGCTTGTGTGTGTTAGTATGTATATGATGAGTTAGTATGATGTATGTATGACATAGTATATGATGTAGTTAGTGATGTGTTTATTTACATAGTATATGATGTAGTTAGTATGATGTATGTATGACATAGTATATGATGTAGTTAGTATGTGATGTATGTATGAATGTCGCTTTGGATGAAAGCATCTGCTAAATGCCGCAATGCAATATAAATATTGCTGAAAGTTTGTATCTGGAAGAAACTCTCGTAACACGCACCATGGATTATTGATTATCATCATTTCTTTATTTTCCACTAAACAAGCAGCATAAAACAGGTGGATATATTCCAGATTCCAGTATTGGACAGTATGGAACAAATCAGTGTTCTAGACATGGATGAAAATAGACAAGATTCCAGATAAGGAACATTTGTATTTGGACACAGTGCATTGTTATACAGTTTTAAAAGTTGTAAAAATGTGTCCATTAGGTTTTCTCTGAATGCGGAAATGAATGTTCAGGGACTTTTGCGTCTCACTCATCATACTGTTGCAACTCATCCAGCTGCTCTCTCAAATGGTCCATGTAGCTGTGGATCTCTGAGATGCGCTTGTGGTGCCGCTTCATTTCCTTGTCTTTGATCTGTATTACCCCACAAAGAGAAAAGGCAAATGATAACAAGCCTATTAGACACAGAGGAGATTTGTCAACCATGAAAAAAAAAAGGGGTTGTTATAATATACTTTCAGCTCCCTACCTCTTTAACGAGGACCACCTTCCAGGCATTGATACGCGTAACCAACTGGTTCTCTCGGTTGTTGATCTTCTGCTGGTGGGTATCGTGGGTGGAGCCCAGCGCATTCATCACTGGGTCTTTGTCTGCAAACATCTACATGGAGAAAGAAAGGCAGAGGGCATGAAATACTTCTGAGTATTATGTGGTAACATACAATAGATTCACATTTTAGTTTAAAGCTCTATGTGATTACTTTTTTTTTCTTCTGGTAAAACATTCACTTTTAATTGCTATTAGTGTGGTTCTTGGAAACGCTTTTCAGTGTAGTCTTGTTGCACTAAATATATAACAAGGAGCACTCCACTGAACTATGGATAACACCAAAACATGGGTGCCAAAGGTCCATTTCCAGCAAAACACTGACCATTCTCTCATCCTCCGTCAGGTCCTCCGTCTCGTTCTTAGCCACCTTCTCCAGAGTTGCTAAAGTGATCTTCTGCAGCAGCTTATGGTGGTTCTCCTCCAGTTCATAACACCGGACAAATGTATGGCTGGGCTAAGGAAACTCTTACGCTAACCATCAGTCATTTTGCACCCAAACACCATGTGGGCCATTCTGTATGATGCAAATATTGACATCTGTAGTTTTCTGGTCTAACGTTTCCAAACACCTGTTGTGACACTGAAAAAATCTCAAGACAATCGTACGTTTCAAACTCACTTCACATTTCAGTCTCCAACATCTGAGATGTTGTCTCCCTAAATACACTCTGGTGGTTGTGTGTGAGATCACTCGCATTGTAACACTCTAAAACGTAGTAAAAGTTATGTGGCGTTGGAAAAACGAGTTAGTGGCTAACTAAACTGTTAATTAGACTTTAGGCAATTATGCCAGTTAAGAATGCAAACAATGTACACATTTCCATTTACAGCTGTTTATACTTCTACGTGGTTTGCAATAATTTACCTGTCAAGTTAGAACCGTGACAGTCAATGTTACGGGGAATAATTCAAAGCTCTGAAGTTGATGCACAGTAAAATGGATATAACGCTTGAACATTTTCAATGAAGTTACCGACCATGTCTGAGATGTTCTTCTCAAAGTCTTTGATGATGTCCTGAAATGAACAGGCAGAATCATTCCATTTAGGAGATACTTGGTAGCCGTTAGGCGCTGATTCGTCATATACTTCAACACCATGAAAATCCACATAAAACACAACATTTGCTGAAAATATGCACAGCGTTGAGGTGTCGTTGATTTCCCCGTGAAAGACTAAACTATTAACTATCGTACAGAGTCTAAACCTTCAGACTGTATCTTGACCCACTGTCAACTTTTCAGAAAACAAAAAGTGAGATTATCATGGTAGTTTCATCTAATTTGGAGATATTCATGGTTTCAGAAGGTGCTTCAGGTACACACGCTTTAAGAATCCCCACCACACACATATACACACGCACGCATGCACACACACACACGCACACGCACGCACACACACCCCTACCTCCAGCTGGATGACCAGCTGCATCTCCAGCGTCATGAGGCTGTCAGAGAGCTCGTTGATCTCATCACTGTAGTGGTTGAGCTTGGCGTCCAGTAGGTCTGTGTCTGACATCTTCTGCATCTCCACTATGCTCTGCAAGGGTGTGACACTGTACTGATCACTACCGTACGATATGGTGTGTTTGTGTGTTTTATGTATCAGTGAGCGTGTGTGTGAACTCAAACGTGAGCGTGTGTGTGAACTCAAACGTGAGCGTGTGTGTGAACTCAAACTCATGCACTGGTATCTAGACTGATAACCTTGGCTTTTTCAGCCGACACATGGCTTAATCATTAAATGCGTATTTGATTTAATATAACTGGAGCTGAGCCCAAGAGGAGCCAGTTGAGGTGGAGTGAACTACCCATGATATCTTGGGCTAATAGGATTAAACATCAAATATCTGTAACCACTAATTTGTAATCTCCCAGCCAATTAACGGGGGTGCACAACACTGTAGTTAATGATGTTTGGTCGGACACTTTGCCGTTTTTCTGCACATAAGCTCAAACTCCCATAATGACTGACAGGATTTTGTGTATTCTCCACAGTCTGTATGTATTACTCGTGCATTTGAAGCCATCAACTATTTGTACTGCATCTTTAATAATGTTCCCCAATTCATAGAATTGGTACTGGTTTGATTCAGGCCTACCACTCAATCACTAGCACTTGATAGGGATAGCACTTGTGACACCAACAGAGGTCCTCCCAGCTCACCTCTCTATAGGGCTGCTCAAAATGTGCCACCATCTCTGCTGCTCTCTGCTGGTTGTCTGCCACAGCCTCTTCTTTACAACTTGAGAAGCATTTCAACTCTGTCTCTCTCCGCTTGTGCTCAGCCAAGCCTTTTTCAAACACTTGCATACACAGCTCCACCAGCTGTTGCTCAAACGTAAGTGCAGCGTCAAGGAACTCAAGGAATGATTTCTGAATCTCAGGTCAAGAGGCTGAGTGTGACTACCTATCATATATATATATATATATAGAGAGAGAGAGATGGATGCATTGATTGTATCTGGCTTTAACCACTCTCAAAATTCTATCTACAAATAAAGAAATCTTCCAAAGGAGAATTAACGTTGTCAATAATACACTTGCATAGATTAGAAAGCGAAGACAGCAAAGGATATGTTTGAAGCAGATCAGGCACTCCAGACTGGCAGTGCAGATGCTCTGCCTCTGGATCATCTGTGAACATGCTATCATACAGACAGGAGCCATTCAGGAACTCCACAAAGGCCTCCTGGAGGAAAGAAGGACCGAAAAGGTGTGCATGAACGAACACCCGCACGCACACACTCACACACACACACACAAATGCATAGCATGTACACACATCAACTTTTAGAGCTCAATGGACAATGAATGCATGAATGTGACCTTCACATTACCCTGTGCAATTGTAGTTCAGCTTCCTGGATCTGGTTCGATCCCACAGCCTCTTGCGCCTGAAACTCATTGCGCGTTATTTCCTCAATGGCATACTGGTATTTGACAGATGCCTGTTGCTTCTGCACGGAGACACATATGATGTATACAATGTCAACGTGGGAAATTATAATTTCAGACAAGGACAATCTACACAGAAACAATCAGCATAGTCGTGGGTCCAAAGAAAAATGTTCATTAGACATGTCTGTACATTGCTTATTGAAACCTTTACAGCATTCAGATTCCCTGGAGAATCATATTGATAATCTATAACTAATAATTCTGTCACGCTCCTGCTGTACATCGAGGATCTAAAACCTGACACTAATGTGTTGCTTTTTAGTACAGTTGATTGCGAGTTGGGTTTGAGTAAAAAAACTAAAAAAACACCACTGTTAGTACTTACTGTCTGCTTAGTACTTACTGTCTGCTTAGTACTTACTGTCTGCTTAGTACTTACTGTCTGCTTAGTACTTACTGTCTGTTCATCCAGTATCCTGTAGTCTAGGTACACCAAGTCTGGAATGAAGGCAGCAATGTAAAGTGTGTAATTCTCCTCTTCACAGATGGGATTTCCATTTAGGTTGAGGGTGTACAGCTTCTTGAACTTTCTGAGACAAATCACCTGTGAAACATTGGATGATGTTATATGCCATCTACATCTTTATGTTCTGAAAATGTGCAATACACAACTGTAACATGGCGGGTGCAATCGAAATATTTTACATATAGTATCAATAAAAGCTTTCAAACTGTGACAGATCTTTCCAAGGAGAATGTATGGTGTACATTATCTAACTGGTCCAGGAGGTTGTTTGCAATGGTGAAGAAAGTGAGTTCCTCAAGATTTTCCATGTTCTCAATGACGGAGATTTTATTCTTGTACAGATTCAAGGCTTCAAGCTTCACCAGAGACTCCAGACCCTCGATTTTCTCTATGTTGTTGAACGACAGATCTGAAAGACACATTGAGAATGTTTACGTCTTGACCATCGCTGTGTAGTGGACTCATGTCTTTCTGACGTTTTTCAGGAAACATCATTTGACGTTGTCTACATGTTTGCAGATACCTACAAAAGGATCATGTCAAAGTGTAATCAAAATACTTATTTCAAAGATTCCTCTTACTAAGCCAATTCAGATTAGTGAGACGGTCTAATCCCTCAATCGTCTTTATGGCGTTGTTGTTCAGCTCGAGCTTGGTCAGGGATGTGAATTCCCATAAGTGGTCTATCTTCAGGATGCCTGTGGACAAATAACGTTCACATACCAAGGCAAGACCAAGGCAGCCATTCATTGAGTTATCAAGTGGACCTTAATGCGTCTTCCTCACATCTGTATACCAGACGCAGCTGGAGGACGTCACCGAATTGGATGCCCTCCTCCATGGCGATGCGCCCGGCCTGTTGCTGAGGGCCTTGCTCCTCTACTGCCTTCTGCAGCATCTCCTGGTCCATCACACTGGGTGCACCGTTGCCATAATGCCTTCTCATCTCGATCGCCACACCTGACATAACCCTCTGAAATGTAGGGTTAGATCATATTTGGTCATTTTGGAGCTTGGTTTGTTGAATTAAAGATGATGCTAAGCAATAATGCAACATAAAACACATGTTAGGCATGGCCGTTGATAGGTTACCATGGTGTAGGCTAACGTCATATTAAAGTTTAGCCAACGTTAATTAACTTATCCAATTCCAGTTCTTTGAAGGTTCTCATGAATCAACCATGCTCCGGCTGTCTGTGATTAAGTTCAACATCGTTCTTTACCGTACCTCGCAATTGATTTGCTTCCAGGCCCTGTAGATGGATGATAGCGCCTGCTGTCTCGCTGCCTCGCTGCCTCGCTGTCCCGCTGTCCGATCAGTCAACGTCCCTCAGAGCAGCGTTCCTGTGCGGAGGTTCCTACACAGGAGTCTGGCTGGAGACAGGATCCCGAGGCATGACGTCACAAGTTTCGCGTTACGCAGCAGTTACAACAACAAAAAGGCATCGCGCGGTCTTTTCGCTACATCAAGCATTTCTGGTATATTAAAGGGTCAACGTGAACGATCTCGATATTACAATACCAACTTTGATATACAGCTTACTAGCTAACCAACTGTTTAACACAACAAAGAAACTGCAAGCTTTAGCTGATGTTCTCTTTACAGTGCAGTTGGGGTTTTCTGGGGGTGAAATCAAAGAATACAAGTTTCAATAGATAACGTTAATAAGGTCAAACACCATAGCTACCTCTGCTTATAGTCTCAACCCCTGGTATGTATAGCGTTGCCTAGCAACTGGCTGATTCTGAGCTGCATTCAACTGATTAAATTTACAAACAGTTTTGAACAATAGTGGAACAGTTATGTGGAGTGTAAAATATGTTTTCCTTTCCCCCTAAGTTACAGAATATACTTGCTTGTCTTAATAATATCTCATATACATATTTGATAAGGGCCAATTAACCCAATTAATAGCGTTATTGAGAGCAATATGGAAAATAATACAGAATTCTTATTATTTTTAATTACATTGATGATGTAAGAGGACAGGCTACGACACAATGATTTAATCCGCATTTGAGCCCTTTGGCTGAATCATCTTTTTGTATTTTTAAGTGTAACGTGGGCTACATACTGTATATTAAATATTTACGTTTATCTAATATGATTTCAGTGTATTGATGCCTGGGTCCGTAATTCTAGGTGGTTGTGTATTTGCATGTATTTGTATGCAATCATGGTGGACTCTAAAAAGAAAGATAAAACCAAATATTTGCATTTAAAGTTGAAGTCGATTTCTTGAACATACTTTGAACGGTTGTACATGTAACTGACATTAGTTTCAGCCATACATATTGAACTTGCGGGGTTTTCTTCCAATAGGATTACTCTGAGGGTGGGACTTGATAGTAAGGTGTCTGGGCTTCAGCCGCTGTCATTCCCGAGCGGATTGTTTGTTGTTAAGATGGAGTTCTTACTAGGCAACCCGTACAGCACTCCGGTGGGCCAGTGTGTAGGTAAGTTAGGCTTGAAAACATGCTCAAGTAATGTGATACTTCGTCTTCAACGCGAAGTTTGAACGCGGACCAACATTTGGCGTTAACTAGGAGGTGCGGTACCAAACGTCGCACCATTGGAAAACGCGAGCTAGCCAGCGTCATGGTAGCAAACGTCAGCTAGTTGGGCTTCTTGCTAGCCAGCTAGTTTAGGTTGCTGTAACTACAAATGACGCTAAATCACCCTTTGTATTTATTTAGACGACGACGATTATATATTTTCTTTTCTTTAAGGAAATTAAATCAAAGGGAATGATTTGGGCAATGCTGTGTGACCACGGCCTGCGTGGACATTAGCCTGTTTTAAGTCAGATATTTTCTCAATTGTAGCACCGTATAATTCAACAGACTGTCCTGTCAACCTGGTTGCTCTTACCGCGACCCCTTGGTGTGGTCACATCACATCTATTCTCAGTTTCAGCTTGTTGTTTACACAAACTGCTCAGGGATAAGCAGCTTCTGACTCAGATTTGTTGTCACTCTGACTGTTCCGTTCACAGAAAGACTACGCTTCTATCATGAGAAGAAGAACCTTCATGTTTAAACTGCAGACTGGAGTTTGTGTTTTGTTCATGTCTAATGTAGAGTCGAGATGTAAAAATGTACGTCTCCTTGTGGATGTGATGATGAAGTGTCCACTGTGGATTCCCTGCATGTCGTTCTCCACTCCCTCCTCACTGTTTTACAACAACATCCCCACTGGTCTGTTCCTGTTTATCAAGAGACAACCTTCTTTGGTTCTTTTGGATTGTTTCCTACTTTGATTTTACTCTTCTACCCGTAATCCTACTTACTGTAAACAGTTCTTACTTGGTTTCAAATGTGTTTGTGAAGTTGTTTGAACTGTCCTGAGGCAGAAAACATGTTGAACTTAAGTAGCATTTCCTGTTTTATAGACCATAGAATGTTGCTAAGCTGCTGCAAAACCAGTGTAGGTCAACATGTGCTCTACAGGCTTTGGAAAACATGATGGTTGATGAAAGTTAGCTTTTTATATTCTAGACGCATTGTATATGAGCAGACAGGCTTGACTCAACTCACTATCATTACAGCTACAGCAGCTTTGGTACCATTAACACCTGTAATGCATCACTATTGACATCTCTCTGCCCAGTTTCTTGCTAAATCATTTTTTTGGCCACCAGCAAAAATAACTGGTGCATCCTAAAAGTCATCATCCACTTTCACAATTTTACCAGCCAAGCATAATTTTAGAATAGAATAGCAACTCCACATGACGGTTGGTTACCCGTCAATGTGGCTGGTAGATGAGATAATTTTACCAGCCGCAAACAACATTTTACCAGCAGTTTACTTTGGCTAGGGGCAGGTGTTCATTTCATGTATGTGTGAGTGTGATATCTCTGCGAGGGTGATTGGTCTTACTGTGGTAAAGAGTCGTGGTTGGTTGGCTTCTCAGTGATTACATCTTGTCTGCTGTATGCCGGTGCAAACTGCACTTATTATGCCATTATGACTAAGGGTTTGGCCTGTGTAGATCTCAGAGTTTCTAATGCTTTGACCCAATCTGCTTGTCACTTTCTAGAGATGATAGGTCGATGGCCATGCAGTACATTAGTCATGCTCCTGGGTGCAATTGGATGGAAACAGATAGCTTTTGTCGGAAGGATGTTTTTGTCTTCAGGAGTCAAGAGGGCCTTTCAGTGCTGGTGTGTCCTGGGTGTGCTCTCCCCGCCACCCACTGTTCAGATGCTCTGTGCTAAGTCACCCAAGATGGCCCCCAGGCACCATCCGCCAGCAAAGGCTCCACTGACTCATGTTGCAGACGTCCCTTTAAGTCAAGCAATGGACTGTATGCAGCACATCTTGGATTTCACCATTTCACAGTGAGATTGCTATATCTCCAGTGTGATCTCTCTGGTTGAGTTGCTGTACTGTACAGAGTTGTATAGGCAGTTGTCTGTTTGGCTGTGGCAGTGGTACCATACACCACAGCAGCAGGATGGGGGATCAGGTTACCTCTGACGAAATGAGAGAGAGCGAGAGAAAAGACAAGAGACAGCACAGCTGATGAGGCATGCATTGTAAATAACTTAATAGAGCATTTTAATTGCCTAAGTGACTGAGAACGGGTTGGATGTGGTGAATGATGTGTGCCTTGTGCACATGTCTGTGTGTTGTTAGTTTAAACAAGGAGGTTCAGGCTGTGTGTTTATGTGACGTGCACCTTTTCTTAGAATATACGTGGAGTGTAATGGCCACCTTTCCCCTGTGCTCGTGTAAAACGTCAATGGATTTACCCTTTTTTTATAATGAGGCAATTTCAGAATGGGAATATATGGAACTTTGTAGGCATAGGACAGGCCCTTCTTCTGCCTCTGAATGTCATCTTTCTATATAACCCTAGTATCCAGCCATAGACAAATTTTAGGCGACCAGCATTTGACCGGTGGTTGGTGTCAACCTTCCACTGTTGCTGACCCTTCCTCATTGGCTGACCCAGAGGTATGTGAAGGAAGGGGAAGAATAAATAAAGGTAATGAAACAAGGACAGATAGCAAACGTGATAATTGGGAAAGGGAGAGTATTAAAAGAGTAAAACATGGGGAGATTGGCATAGAGAGGGATAGATATGTGGCTTTGTTGGCAGCGGGTGGCACAGCCTGCCACCCTTTAAGTCATGTGATCGACTGGCTGCACTGGTGTGGTGTCATTTCCTAGGACTTTGGAGGCTGGACAGAGAGGAATGAACTCAGTGGGCAGTTAACTTCATTAGGAAGGCTCTGGTTGCTCCATGTCATTCTAGCTCACTATTCCACATGGATAGACCCAGATGTTTTTTTGTTTTTCTTCTCTTCTTTACCATCACTACTCTGCCTTGCCTTGACCTGCCAATCCACTTCAGGAGATTACCTGGGATATCCCAGAGGAAGTAGCTGGTTAATTCTTCCATAGTAGTGCTTTGTAAAAGGTACACCCTTGCACTGAGAAGGCAGACACAATAGTTTTCTTGAAATACAGCTCGTTGAAATTCACCTTATATTCTTTTGTCTTTGTTTGTCAAAGTTTGCACAAAACAGTTGCCAGTTTGTCAGTGCTTGCCCAGTCTGTGACAGTTTGATTAGAGAGGGGAGGCAGTAGGGCATGAATAAGTCATGGGCTTCAGGCCTGTCCTGTGTTGAGCTTCCCAAAAAGAAGGCAACACGGCTCAGATAGAGGCTCTTGGTCTGGGCATGACAGCCTGCTCTCGGCCCCAGGGCTGCAGAGAGAGGAGCGCTTTCTGTCCATGCTCCAGAATCATCTAAGGATAATCTATTACGTGTCAGTCACAGCTCACTTCAATAGAAAACCTTTTTTTTGTGTTCATTCTGAATCTCACCTCAAATAACTGCAAACATGGGACATATCAACATTCTAAGGCATGATGGATGTTTCATCACTATAGCCTCCCACAGTCTGTAACATATTATTTCCTGGCTGTAACCAAAATGCTATTAAATGGTGGGGTGGAGTGTGAAGGGGAAAGCAGGTCTCTGTGGCTTTTCAGCTGTTATCAGGACTGTTATGGCTGTTATTATCACACGCACAATCAATTTCCCCCAGAGATATTCAGTGTCCAGCTGATGTTCCATCACTGCAGCTATTTTCTAGAGCCGGATGCGTCTTAGCAGAACTAGACATTGTCATTCAGCAGTGGGTGGTGGACGATGTATTGTCATGGCAGTCTTGTGTTTCTTGCTAGATTTGGAGCTGACAATTTTGTGGAACTGAAGTGTTGTAGTAGTCTGATCTGTTGCCTGATGCTAGACCTAAGGCTCCACCCTAACTCTCCATGGCCTCTACCAGAGATTAGTTTCCAGTTATTATGGTTCTTGCTTGGCCAGGTTGCTCACACCTAGGGCTGTGCGATATGGACAAAATATTCTATCACGATAATGATATTTATCATGTAGGGCTGTGCGATATAGACAAAATCTTCTATCACTATATGGGGAATTTCATATCACGATAACGATATATATCACGATATAGTACTTCTTCTGTAAATTTGTTGAGGAATTTGTCTATAAAAAATAACCACATCCCTCTAAGGCTGGGTATCGCCACTGATTTCCCGAATCGATTCGATTCCGATTCACTAGGTCCCAATTTGATTAAATATGGATTTGGTTAGGGCTGTTTCAGTTACAATAACAATTTTGCTTGGATATGAAAGAGATTCTCAGAGATTCAAGATTCAAACAACTTTATTGATCCCTCGAAGGGCAATTCATTTGTAGTTTGCCAGAAACACAACCATACCAACAACACTCAATAAGTTATGTGTCAAGAAACACACAGGTTAAAAAAGAGAACTAATGCTGTAAATTGTACAAGGAACACTCTAACCTGGTGCCAAAAGAAGACAAACAACCATATATTAATTAATTAATAAAAATTAAACCAACAATCAGAAAGTGGAAAAAGGCTCTAAATTGCCTTTGAACATTTTGCAAGAAATCGGTTAGTTTTTTTTGGGAACATGTTGAAATGTCTTGTGAAACCTCTGGACATTGTAAACTGTAAAGTGCTTTCTCACTTCTTGGAGATTATAAGGCTGCCTTTGGGAACTGGGGATTTTCCACCTCGTAGTGGGAAATATGATGCTTGAGTGACGCATTTTTCATTAAAAATAACTTTGAAATTGATACTTTTTAAAAGGAATCGATACCAAATGAGTAGAATGTGAGTATCGAAGTATCAATACCAGTTTCGACCAGCCCATCCCTAGTGGATAGTCCTTTCCTAAGTTAGCCGCACCCTCAGCAGATGGTTACTGTAAAATGATGACGGAGGCCACCCGCTACGACCTCCACCCACCTCTACAAATGACGCGCTCGCACCCCTCACACACACACACTACAACAACAACGTGATCACATAATAAACTGCCCCGAAGACCAAGACGAACCCTAACCCTGCAGCTATACAACTTGATACAAAATGCTAAAAGAAAGTTTGCACACTTTCCTACGTTATCTGTACACAAAGTTCATCCTCCGATCCTTCTTGTAAATTCTGCAATGACTGTCATAGAAGCTATTGGATGTTTTCTGCATTTGTAAATCAATAGTGTCTTAACACTTTGAAATAAAGATTTTGATAAGCAGCCTTTTTGTCAGCGTCTTCTCTCATCCTCTTTGCTGGGTTCTCCTGTTCCTCTACCTGTGCAAAAACATGGTCAAACTCTTCTTGCTGTCTTTGTTTTGCCCTGCTGAACCCTAACCCTAACCCTTTTCATGGTCAGAAGATACCCACATTACTACGAATACAACTGGAAATCGCATGCATGCGCAAATTGTAGGTGCAATGAATTCTGGTCTTCATTGTGCTTCATTAACGTGCTTTTGGCACTTGGCAGCAAAATCGGTGAGAACCACCAACTTCATGCATCATGATCACTGCACCCGAAATGAATCAAAATAAAAACATTTACTTGGCAGGCTGTTAACTATGGGGAAAACACTTGAAGATCACAATGGAGCCTACAATGAAAAAGGTGTCATGAACTTTGGAGTCATGTCCCTAATAAATACATATTCTGGTTGACCTCTTTTTGTCTTCTTCCAGAGAGGGCCACAGATGGGGGCCTGCAGAACGAGGACTGGACCCTCAACATGGAGATCTGCGACATTATCAATGAGACAGAGGAGGGGTGAGTTGCCACACTGAAATGAATCACTGTTGAGTTACAATTTGATGAAGTAAACAACTCATGGGATTAGCGTTCTACAGGACTAGTGAGCCCGCTTAACCATAAAATAATTCTGGTCTCTGTTTTGGTCCCACAACTGCGAATCTTCTGACTTTTTGTCATGGAAACTTTATTGTTCTAGCATAGTCTTGATTATCTATAGGCCATGCGAGTTAATCTGGGCTTGGTGACTCATCACATACTTACTGACTGACTTAGTGGCTCAAGCAAATAATACACAGACTACTGTGCTTCACCACCAGACACAACACAAAGCCTTTTTTTTTAGTTGTCATTGAATTGTGAGATGAAAGCTGAAGGGGAATTTATTTTGCTGTATTCTTTCCGCAATATATATAAAAAAAAGGCTTTCTACAATCTTGTGTTTTTTTCCCCTTTTCCCAAGAGCACGTTGCTCTTTCTCCTTGCCATTCACATTCTTCATGCCCACACGCACTCATTGTCTTGGCACACTCTCTCACTCTCTCTCTCACACACACACACGCTCAGCAGAACACTAGAGTGTCTTGTATTCAAGTAGCTCAGAAAGTTAGACAGTGTCTGGCTAGGTCCAGTGTTAGATTTGAAGTCATGGGAGAGGGCAGCAATTCAGAATATAATTTATTTTGAAACACAAGTTGTCTTAACTCATACTGCGTGGTTTCACAAAAAAGTCAAACAATTACCTAATTGCCTTCAACTGTCTTGGATTCGGAATTTTATGAGCAACATGAGATGACCTCTGAAAATCTTTTAAGACTTAGCGAAACTTTGCAACGTCAAGCGTTTCAAGATGATATTTGTGTTAATTCTTTTCACTTTCCATATTTTCATATTTTGTGCACCTGAGTGTGCCCTCATACTTTAACATACTGTTAAAGATCCAGTGCAATTATTTCAATTCGGTCAGGAAAAATGATTTTTCTTTTTCTTTTCTGTTTCTAATTTGTTAGACACATCTCAGTACAGCTTCAGGGTTACTCTCCTGAGTCCGATGAGCTGTCTTTCATGTAAATGCAACTTTGGGGTCAACAGATATAGGTGATCACACATCTCACTGTGACTTTGGGATCAGTACAGGGGAGGGCTTAAATGACAACAAATCGATTGGAAACTCTCCCATGAGTCCGACAAGCCATCACTTATGTCATTGCGAGTTCAGGGTCAGTTTTTTGGGGGACAGTCCAACCTATGTTAGCTGCTGGTCGCAGCAAAAAATGCATGGTCAAGATGAGGAGAGAAATTGCAAATAACCACATTATTCTCATCTTACACCAATCTCTCAGTTGCCTTTCTCTTCTATCTTTCGCACTGTCAACACTAGGGTTGTTCGATATGACGATATATATCGTGCGGCGATAGAAAAATGTCTCTCGTAGGTATTTTACTCTATCGCCATTGCCGCAAAAAAGCAGCAGAACTGCTTTACGGACGTATTTGACGTCATTCCCGACCTCGCTTTACGTTCTCTACAAGTGGACTGGAATAGGCGTACACACACACACACACACACACACACACACACACACTCAGAAAGTGATATATGCTCTCCCTTTCTATCGCACACTCTTACTTCATAAATGTACGTAGCTCATGAAGAAGTTCATAAAAGCTTATTACGAGTCATCTGCAGTGGAGGGACGGGCAGTGGGAGGTAGAGAGAGCCAACCTGAACTCTTAATACATTAATACCTTTGATAGTGCCTTGGGGGAGACAGACAGACAGGCAGGCATGCAGAAAGAAAGAGAGAAACAGATGGTCTGACTGACTGTACTTCTGTATGGCTGTGTCCCTCTTAGTCAAACAGTTACACTAACAGACTGACTGGCATCTGTTATTGTGGCATAGAAAATAATTTATTCCAACAAAGTCAAAGCTGTCATGCATACACTCAGCTGGGGTGGTTTATCCAGCTGTTTCTTTTCTGCTGTATCCCTCCAGGCCAAAAGACGCTGTGCGAGCACTGAAGAAGAGACTGAGTGGCAACAAGAACTACAGAGAGGTGATGCTGGCACTAATGGTAAGAAGTTTTTAATTTTAGCTGGATTTTTGGTCATTGTAACCTGGCATATGGTCGCTTATCTGTAGGGTTCCAACTTAGGAACATTTAGTGAGAGACCATTGTCTTCTCAGGAAGCCTTGTCTAACTTCAAACGACCAACAGTGACATATTTATGAAGAGGCAATGTGTAGGCCACCTTAGTGGGTTTGCGCCTTGCTTAACTTGATCTCTCCAGACCTTGTGTTGTTGGTCGTCTCATTCCACCCTGTCTCCCCCAGGCCAACGTCGGGGCTGTTTTTATCTACTTTGCACTGCTCATCTTTTATTTTGTTTATAGGAGCCATACTCTGAGCTGTGTTTACACCCAGCCGTGTCTTTGATAGCTCTGCTAGTTAAAAGCCCCTCTGCTCTTTTGCTCTCAGCAGTCTGGTTATCACACACAAAACTTGTCTTTCTATTTATGAGGCCTCTATCTCTCTTTCTCCTCTCCATCTCCTGATCTGCAGGTATTGGAGACGTGTGTGAAGAACTGCGGTCACAGGTTTCATGTCCAGGTGGCCAACAGAGATTTCATCGACGGCGTGCTGGTCAAAATCATCTCCCCTAAAAACAATCCTCCAACCATTGTACAAGACAAAGTGCTGGCCCTCATACAGGTATTGGGGCTTTCTGCATTCATGCTGTCTTTAGTTGTTATATTGTAGTATATCAGTCAAGGTTCTTTCTTGTGCTGATATAAAGCTTTCAGTTTAGTTCACAAGTTTTCGTTCTCACTGACTATTCCCAAGGGTCCAATTCACAAATAAGCGTGAAAGGGCGTTAGCATAAAACACTGACACTCCATTGCAAGATTGTGTGCTACATGACATCATGTAATCATATTGTTGAATGACAGTTATTCCGCTGAGCTGTTACTACCATGCAATGTCAGTGTGACTGTAACATACAGTCATCTGAATGGCATCAAGTAGGTCAGCAGTAGTCTCCAGCCCCATGTATTGTGGTAAGCCAGTTGGGCGGCGTATGCTCCACGTCCCAGGTGTTGTGCTGCAGACTGCAGCTTCTGGCGCTATCGGGTTACCTGAAGGCACCTCAGCCAACAGGTGGTGTCATCCGTCTCTCTTCCCACTGTCCTCTAATTATTTATAGGGATTTGTTGGAGACTTTGGAGACCCCTGGGACACTCCTCTTTTAGACAAGGCCTTTCTGTCCTGCTCGGTCTATATACACTGTAAAAGAGTGGTTATGTTGAAGGATGTAAGCGCTACTTACATACTTGGATACCGTTGAGTTCAAGGCAAGAAACAAAAAGCTCTTGGTGTTGATATGGTGATGTAAGATGGCACTTCTTTATTCATTGATTGATGAGGATTTTGAGCGCTAATACCATGCTGAAATCCTTTTGCCTGTTCATGGATTTAATGTGATGTGTGTTGTTGCAGTCCTGGGCGGATGCCTTCAGGAGTAGCCCTGACCTGACTGGGGTGGTGCATATTTATGAGGAACTGAAGAGGAAAGGCATTGAGTTCCCTATGGCAGACCTGGATGCACTGTCTCCCATCCACACACCACAGAGGGTTAGGAGAAATACACACACACACACACACACACACACACACACATACACACACGGAAACAGCCTATAAATGTTGTTTTTTCTCACAGGGTGTACCAGAGGTGGACCCAGCCACGCTGAAGTACAAAGCCCCTGCCTCCCCTGCTGCTGGGCTTCCTGAACCTGCAGCCGCCCCGGCCCCCATCTCTGTCACACAGATCCCCCACATCCCCAATGTACCAGGCCCCATCACAGCAACACCTGAACAGGTGAGGGACATGGACAGTGATATTACCTTCCTACTGGACCAACAATAAATTAAATGTTAAAAATGTGCAGTCAGAGAGTGCAGAGAGTTGGTCAGTAAAGCAGATTTATCCAAGTTAACTAGTAAACTAGTGAAGTGCACCAGCTAAAGCAGATTACAAGATTTTCCTCTGATATCATGACTACTCAATCCACTGCCTTGAAACACATCTGCTGCACCGCTGACAATGAATAAGGATATATATCTAAATGACCCTTGAACCTGTGTGTTTCAAGATCGCCCGGCTGCGTAGCGAGCTGGACATTGTGAGAGGAAACACCAAAGTCATGTCGGAGATGCTAACAGAGATGGTCCCCGGCCAGGAAGAAGCCTCTGACCTAGAACTGCTTCAGGTTAGATGCACATACACACTAATACACTATGTGACCCATGTTCACCAAGCACTAAAACACTTTGTGAATACAGGCCCAATTGTCTCTTACTGCTTAGCCCAATCCATCCAAGAAAACCTGTTCTGATTTGATTACACACTGGAAATGTTCTCTATTACTCTACTATAACTGAGTAGACTTTAATGGCTGCATCAATGGCATTTAGTAAAAATAAATTACATGGCAGATTAACTCAATATATTTCCCTTTATGAATTCCTAAATACTGTACAAGGCGTTCGTTCATCCATGGAGCTAAAAGCTCTCTGACGTGGCTTTTCTCAACTGTAAGGTGTTGAAATTATTTGCGACCACAAGGGGGAGTAGTGTCTCAAGTTATCAGAAGAAATGCCCAACTCGCCTACAACTTATCAAGAGAGAGACAGACAGGCTGTGGTAAAATTCCCAGAATTGGCTTGTAAGCAATGGTAAAGAAACTCACACAGAGTTTAAGCTCCTCAGGCCAAATCCACTCTGGTATTCATGTCAGCTGTAGTTTTGCCTTATGCTGGGGCATCCATGCCAGTCGTAGCGGTAATGTCGTACCTCTCTTATGCCATTTCTTCTTTATTTTTCCAGGCTTTACACAAAAAGCTTTACAGAATTTGATACATGATTGAACAAATCTTTCCGCCTAATTCATAACTTTTTGCCCCATATTTGAACAAAGCTGGCTGAGCATTCAGTCACAATTGGGCCATAAAAGCCTGACAAAATGCTCTGTGAGTACATATAGTTTTTTTTTTTTTTTTTTTCATCATTGCTCACTATAGGGGTGGGTAGTGTTTGATATTAGACACTTATAGAGCAACTGTACCTCCCATACGCTTGTCTCATCTACTGATTGATATATTGCCCCCTTTGACATTGCTTCTAACTATTTGTGCATGTGTGTGTGTGTGTCTAGGAGCTGAACAGGACATGCAGGGCCATGCAGCAGAGAGTGGTTGAGCTGATCTCGCGTGTCTCTAACGAGGAGGTGACTGAGGAGCTGCTACATGTCAATGACGACCTCAACAACATTTTCCTCCGATACGAGAGGTAAGATAGGAAAATCCACGTCAAACTGAAATATTGAGTTTACATCATTAGAATTCTGTTGAGTGATCTTGTACTCAAACTTCCTCTTTCATGTTAATACAATTTGGGCTGTGTCCAACAGCTGAACTTGCCGTATTTGCTTTCCCAAAAGTAAGATCAAGACTTTGTCTGATATGTTCAACCCATAAATAATTTGGTGTGCCTTTGAATGTTGTTGTTTTGCCCAAGTGTATCTCTACACATGTTGGTTAAACAAAATCCTTGAGTCTAAAGATATGACTTTAGATAAGACTTTACCTGATATCTAATGGCTATCTACAAAAATCGAATTTCCTGAGGAAACATGCCTGATCATTGATATATATTTGGCACATAGAGCACTTTTTGAGCAAGCCTAACTGTCACAAAGTTAGAGATTTCAGTCTTCTGGTGCGCTGTGTAGGAATTCCTTTAAAAAAAATGTATAGCCTCAAACTGGTAAAGCATCTCTTTCATGAGGTTTATAAGTGTTTGATGCTAGCAAAGCATGTGCTGAAAACATTCCAAGGATTTTGTACTGCTCACAGGTACGAGAGGTACAGGTCGGGTAGAGCTGCACAGAACAACGGGGTGAGTACAGTCAACAGGAACTTTGCTTGCAAAGTGCAGAAATCCAACACCCAGACATCTGTCTTGGGATACCTTGTAATCTATTTGCTTTTGGCATGTTTTAAGAAAATTTAATATCTTTCTTGCATTGCCTGTGGTAATTTCACTAACATTAAGGATGCTGTGAGTGAGAGTCAGAACAGCAGTATGTTAACTCAGATTCTTATTCTAGTGTGTTAGTATATTAATCAATAATGAAATCCTCTACTGATTGGTGGTGGAATTCCTTTTTTCTAAAAACCAATGGCAACATATAGTGCAAATGGATCACATTTTCAGCTTTATGAAATTGTAGCATCAGAGGAGACCAGTCTGTTATGTAGAGTGAACACTTGCCAATATCAGTCAGTCACAAATGTATAGGAGTATCCCTAACTAACATCCCACACAGTGTTTGTCTTTGCATTCTGTTGATATATTTCTGTGTGCTCTTTCTGTTTGTGTTGTGGCTAGCTGACGGAGGCATGTATGACAGCAGTGCCGCATTCTATCCAAGCCAGTGTTGGGTTGAACTGAGTGATTAATGTTGACTCATCTGTTATATGGAGCGAATATTTAGGCCCATATGACCCATGTCAACATTGTAAACACTGTCAAGTGAAACTAGATATGCCTGTTCCTCCCCTCATTCTAGCTTTGTCTTAGACACTTGTGTCTTACTGCTATGTAAACATCTCAGTGGAGTCTCGTTCCTATTCAACCCCCAGTATTGTTCCTGTGCATAGCCTACAACCCCCAAGTGTTGACCTAAAAGCTTGTCTCTAATTGTGAAATAGTCAAGCCTGTGGAGTCTATAGACTGTAGAAGTTCAACACCTACAGAATATTCAATATCGATATAAACAGACGCCTCCTAATATTCTGTATGTGAAGGGCAAACACTTTATAATCTGTTTCTCAGCAAAGTTACAAGTGTCACTCAACTCAATTTGCCTGGGTTGAGTCCTGTTAGATTCCTCTCTTACGATGTTGCAAAGGTTAGTCAGGTTAGAAGATCAGCTATCAGCTAGATATTGAAGTTGCTTCATACTGTACTTAATCGCTTCCAATATCCATTCAAAATATATTAATAGCCATCTCTCTCCTTCTCTCTTTTGGCTCCCA
>OMOT01014184.1:1603-12707 GCA_900312575.1 Acanthochaenus luetkenii | reverse complement strand
TGTACCCCATATACTTCTTACATCCAACTTCCACCTATTATATATATACACACACACACACACACACACATGCTCTTACCAGAGCAGTAACTTCCCCTCAGTCTCTGGAGACCTGGCATTGGAGAGGCAGGGTGTAAAAAAGGCTTATAATGTGGCTACGCATGGGAAATATGCTCAGCTCCATAACTCACTGTTAAAGACTCTCCCCTACCACTGCTAGCTCCCCTGTTGGCCTCTAGGAAGTCTCTACACTCCATAGTTCTCTGGCTAAGGTTTAGATATATTGCTGCTCTTATGGTGGAGTAGAGAGAGTTGCATAGTGCTCTATAGGAGTGCTGTGAATGATGACTGCATCTCACATGGTGACCCATGGGTGTGATTTGTAAATATGAAGACTCTCATTGGTGACTCATTGGTAGAACAATTTTTTCCCTTTTTCTGTCTCTTCTTTTGTCACCCTCTTAAACTCCTTTTTGGTCACACTTCATCTCTTGATCTCATTTTTCCTTCTGCCTCACTCTTCCCCTCTTTCTCCCCTCCTCTCTCTCTCTCTCCCTCTCTAGATGTGGGTTCAGACAGTGTGAGTGGCACCCTGTCCTCTCTGTCAGGCCGCAACCAGGATGACTTTGACATGTTCGCTCAGACCAGGAGCAGCTCTCTTGCTGACCAGCGTAAAAAGTAGGTGTCAATTTCTCTCTGCCCGCCACTTTGATTCTGGAGCATCCTGCAATCTTCTGACATCATTATACAGGACATAAGAATACAAATGGGTACAACTGTTTTTATTTAAAGGTAAATTCCACCCTTGGATACTCTTACACTATTATATTTGATCAGTTTGTGATATTCAAAGCATTCCAGGCGATTTTCTTAACACTACAGTTTGGTTTTCTGACATTCCCTCAACCTGCCTTGTCTACATCTACTTCAGTTAGTGATTTCCTACATTTCCCAGAATGACTCTTCTTGCATGAACCTATTTTCTGTGGCTTATATGTGTTGGTGGGGAGAGCAATGACAATGCTGATAGTGGTAGCATAGTAAGAGCAAGAGTTTTTCCAGTTGATGTCTTGTGGCTGCATTGCATTGTGGTCTATTGAGGCTACTGTCTCTGGAGAAATTGGTATCTCTTCTACTTTCATGATGGATTTCTCCCTCTATGATTGTTGAATGTCGGTACAAAATGGTGAGTCTAGAAATAATTGTTTGCTTTTTGATTCTCAGGGACTGACACCAAAACCTGACATTTACCGTTCATGTTTTAGGTAGTTGACAAATGTTCTGCTATCAAACTCCACTGTAGCTGCACTGAAAATATCTTTACTTGACGTGTTTTGTGGGAATAAGAAAAATACACCACCGCCCAGTAATGCAAGGCACATTACCAATATGTTTTTTTTAACAGTGTTAGTGTTTTTAGGGTGGATTTTTCCTTTATATTATTTATCTTAGCTTTATTATATAAAGCTTTAGCTTTATTTACTTATATATTGAGCTCCCAATGTAGATTAGAGACTATATTTTAACTATGTTGTACTATGTGTGTGTGCACAGTGTAAAGTATGAGGACCCTCAGGCTCTGGGTGGCCTGGCCTCGGCTTTGGGCGTCAGACAGCAGAACGCAGAAGGGGTGAGTACATCAAAGCGTGCCGCGGGATGTAGTTTTATACACCTATATCCCTCCTTTTACCCAGGCATGGAGTGTGGGTGCTGTGTTATTTACAAGTTTGACAAGGCCTTCCCGCGCCAGTCTGTTCTCAGTCCTCGGTCACTCCCTGCATGTGATTGTCGCAATGTGCTCTACAATGATACTTGAGTTAAACACAAAGGCATAGCATTGTGTAGTGACTATTGCTAACTCTGAATGGCTATAATAGTTATATCACATTGTGTTATATGTACATATAGTAAGCAAGGCTATAGTATAAAACTCATGTACTCAAAATGAGTATGTAAAACATACAGATTCTAAATCCAAACCATCATCACTTCTTTGCATTTGTATTCAAATAAGCTGACATTTTGTCTCACCAGTTCTATCAGCCATTAAGAAACATGCATTCGGTTTCTCATTTTGCATGCTGGATATCAACTCTTTTTAAAACCTAATTTCTGTTGATTCAGACTCAAACACCAGTCAGTCAGTCAGTGCACAGATAATTTAACAAAGAAAGGCACTTGCTAGTTTCAAGATTTGTCAGTCTTAGCCATTTCTGTCTGTCTCAGCACACGTTCCAGTACATTTGCGTGGTTATCGCAAGGTACACAGATCATTTTGAAATCTGAACCACCCCAACCACACACACACACATGCGCACCCCCCCCCCACGTTGATTGCACACACCACCCCTTGTGCCAGTTACCTCAGATGCCCTGTGCCTTTGGTGCATATTACCTGAGGGGGTTCAAAGTCTCTTCTTTTTTTTTCCCTCTTCTTTTCCTCATTCTCTCATTTTTATGGAATGTACACCTTACCTCCTTCTTTCTTTCTCCCCTCTTTTTCCCCCTCTTTAAATGACAATCTTCTCTTGCATATTTGACTCCTCTGTCTCTCTCTCTGCACTGTGTGCTACGGTGTGGTGGGGGCCTGCTACCTTTCTTCTCTTGTGTAAGGTGTTGTTCTGTTGTTGATTCAGCTGAGGGTAAAAGGGGATGATAACCCAGCAGATCAGGAGCTGCCCATAGACAGCTGGCTTATTACCCAAGGAATGGTGAGGACTCCATCCTCAATGTGTCCTCCTACCCCACCCCCACGTCCACCATAACCCCTGCTCTGGCATCATCCATAATCCTCATCGACTGCCCCTTCGTTTTCAGCCCTATCCCAGCCCTTTATCTTGGAATGCTCAAACCGGCCCAGAACCAACAGTAGAAGGGACCATTTTTATTTCTAAGAAGAAAGCCTATCCACTGTCTTTTGCTTTGGCATACGTTATCTTTGGTTGGTCTCATGCCAGTGAGCCAAGGTGGTGTGACTGGGCTAATGATTGACTCGCATGGTCAGTATAGATGCTGGCATCTATGTCAGACATGCGTGCTTAACATTGTCCCCTGTACTGTTGGTTTTCTCCCTCATTCCTCCATCCATCTCTCCCCTCCCCTCCCGTCCTCCCCTCCATGGATGGAATGATGAGCCTGCCTGGTCCCCATGAGCGAGTATGGCTTCCATATCAGCTAGACACAACTCTTTAACAGTCATGCACTAAAACAACTGAGGGATCCAGATACTTCTGCTGCACAGCAAGTTCCAAACCAAAAACCATCAGGAGTGTTAATAACAACAGTGCAACAATTAATGTACTGAAAACATGTCATCCAAACTGAATGTTTTTTAATGAATGGATGCCGGTTTGAGGCTTTTGTGTAGTGGTGAGTATTTGTCATTTGTGCTCTTGTCATCTCCAAGCTAACGGTCTGTAGATAAATGTGGGTCTTAAATAATACACTAGATATGTTTAACGACTAGCTCAGATATCCCATTCTAACAAGAACTAGGTAATTAACCAACTAACAGATGATTCAATGCTTGTAATACTCTTACCAGTGTGACAATGAAGTTGCTGTTATGATTGTGAACATTTGAACATAAAGCAGCACACTTTGAATTGAAGTGATATCAGTGTAACTGTTGTGAGTAATGACTGGGATAGATTTCTTACTACGTACTCTTTCTACATTTTGTCCCCCATTCACACCGCCTCTTGTTTTTTCTTCTGAATGACTTTGCTTTGAAAATCCAGTGCCCCTGACTGGCTTGGCCTATCTTTAACTGTGATCGCATGGGGAAACCCCACCAGTGTTTGTATAGTATATCTCAGGGCCTCAGGAAGAGGGTTTCTGTGTCTCTATTCGACTTTGATATCAGGTTGACGTCAACTGTGGACTTTGAGTCATCACAGTAAAAGGAGATGACTTTTAAGTATTGAGCATGAACTGTGCTCTGCTCCTGAAAATAGAAAACGTGGAACTAACCTTTCCAATTTCTTCAAATAGCGTTTGTCACTCTCCGTAGAACGACTTATATTTTCTTGTCCATGGGAAATCGTCACCTCATTTTCAATGACGGACAATGCTACATTTAAACCTAATAGAAAATTGTCAGTATGAATGCTGAAACACAATAACAATAATATTGCTTAGACTTAATCATTTAATTAGTGTTATTCTAAAGTCATCTGCTTTTGAATCATAATTGGGGACATGGTCAAGGATAGCACATTAATACTGAAAGTCATCAGGCACACGTTTGACTCTGCACGCATGACACTGGTACTTAACAATCATATGACTACAGAAGAGAACTAGAATGGTATTCAGAAAAGGGTAGCGGTGCTGAAGATTGTGGCCTCTGATACCTTTCCCAGCAGTCCTGTGTATTGCTCCTCTGAGTCACTCTGATCACTCTGTGTCCAACACATACATTCACTCTGACATGGCCTCTATCATCACGGTCACTGCACGCCATTCAGCGTTGCTCATGCTCTGTGTGCCCTATGTGGTGTGTGTGCAGTGAGTGTGCTCTGTGTGTATGCTGTGCGATTGCCCTCTCAAGGGTCCCAGTGTTTTCAGCTTTTTCCCTCCAATCAATCTCTTAATCGTGTTCAAGCGATTTGCTAATTAACTAATGATGTGGAATAATTAACACTGCTGTGTGACATTAGTCGGCAGCTGTTAAGCCGTGTCGGCACCACAGAACTAATGAGAACAATACACAACCTGGGAATCTCGGTTCTCATTGTAGACCTCAAGCGGAATAGCAGATCCATTGAACGTGATCAAATGGCAATGGCAAAGCTGCAAACACAGGGACTCCAGAGTTGTGTGTATGTGGTTGTTGGCATGCGAGATCTTTTCTTTTTGTTCTCATTTTGGTTTGATTGTTTTCTTTCGTTTTTTGTCACCTTCCTCTCCGAGCCTTTGGTGATTCCTGTTCTTGTTGTTTTTTGTGTTACAATTTTGTTTTTGTTGTCGGGGCGGGATGTCGTTCTGTTGTGTGGCTTTGGTGCTGCCCCTTGGTTTGTCCATGGCTTTGCTCCATAGATCCCCGTATCGCAGTCCTCTGTCATGGATGACATAGAGGAGTGGCTCTGTACTGATGTGGTGAGACTTCTTTACCTTGATTTATATCTTTCTCTTTTTACCCTCTCTCCTCTCTGGTTCTTTTTTGTTTGTTTGTTTTTTATTTGATAGCACATTTCATCTATCCATCTCATGTAACTGGATAGATTCACCTTTAGTTTCCCTTAACTTCACCACCTCTCATTCACTGTTATCTAATCTATTTCCACCAATGACTGCCATATAACAGTTAAGTGTGGGGTCTACGATGTGTATTACATATGCTAACACAGTGCTAATGATAGTCCTAAACTGAAACAAGTGATATGCATGTGGAGGGTAAGTAGGCCAAAGAAGGCTCCCTGTTGTGTTCACCTGTGAGAAGTGTATGGGGCAGATTCATGGTTGACGGATCCTACATGAGTGACTTTGTATGGGTACAGATGTGTTTTGGTTTGTGTGTACTTGCATTTGAGTTGTATGGTGCCTTATGTGAATCACAGAGTTTATTGTGTTACCCACTGTACACTGCAATTTATTTTACTCTTTTGAAACAATGATGACTCCATGCTTGTGCCAGTATGGGTGTATCATCATCTCACTTTTCTCTTCTCAATAGAAAGGTGATGGCGCTGAGGAAGGGGTGACCAGTGAAGGTATGGAGCCCCATCACAATCGATATATGCAATTTCTTGCTCTAAAGTGTTAAGAGACTTTATTTTCTCAATCTTGTCGATTCATTTATACAGCATTGATAAACTTTCAGCTTTACATAATGACGTGTCACTGAGGCAAGTCGATTTGTCTCTTTCAGAGTTTGACAAGTTCCTGGAGGAGCGAGCCAAAGTAGCAGATTCTCTACCATCTCCCCCCGGAGGTAACCCTGCTCCCCCTGTCGGTGCCCCTAGCGGCTCCCACAAGAAGGCTGAACGGACGGAAGATGCCCTCTTCGCCTTGTAGACTCTTTGCATGCCCATTTCATTGCTGCCCAGCAGTGGGGCAACAAATGTTCTCACCTCCTTGTCATCCTTTGCCAGTGTTGCGCTAACATGCAGAGGTCCAACATGCTTGCTGCCCAGTGCTGCGTCATGTATTACTACATATTGACGTGTTGATCTGTTAGTGTGGGATCTGCATATAATTTGTAATGTTCCACCAAAGGAAGACAACCTAACATTGCTAGATGTGATTTAGAAAACATGCTGTGGCTCTGTCAATGTATATTACTGCTAAGTGGAAAAGATTGATGGAAAATGTCACTGCAGGCAGGCAATATGAAAAAGGACAACTAGGAATATGTTGTGTTGTTTTACTACATTCAGCTAATTGCTAATTTATGCATTTCTTATTTTAATGGTTGTACTGTACTATGTACTAAGCACTGTGGTTATTGTCGATCCATGGATTGTTTTTTTTTTAACAACTATTCCAGTTTAGATTTCTATGTGTGGAATGCGAACAAGTTATTATTCAGTTTGCCAGAGGCAGTGTGGAGAAAGAGTGATGTTAGCAGGATCACTTTATAAAATAATAAATAACTAAATAAATAATAGCTAACCTTGATAACCTCTAAATGTTAGCATTTACTTTAATCAAAGGGAATACAAAGCAAAGTGGCTGAAAAGCACTCGTTAGGATTCTCATTTGTGTTTTTTAGTGGCTAAGTGGAAGGAAAGTGACCATGGAGTGTTTCCCATCAGTCTTTTCAGTTTCCTCTGAAAAGCTACAATAAAATGTCTTGGAGATTAGTGACCTGAACATTTGCTGACTTATTCCATTCCAAAGAAGCTTTAATGACCAACCGTCACTTAAATTAACCTTTTGAACAATAATCATGTTCAGACTTGAAAGATGTTAAGGTATCATGAGCATTTCCCTTCCCCTGCTTTATTAATGTCAGTGCACTTTGAAGCAAAAAAACATGTATATTGTCCTTTGTCTTTACAAGATATTAACTATTTTTATAGGGGATGGGAAATAGACTTCAATTTGCACATAGCTTTTCTAACTCTTAAATTCCAGCACTATACAAAGCACACTTTTAGTAGTGTATGGATGGACTTAATTTTCACTCATTGTGATTGCTAAATCTTCAAAGAGTAAGAAATGACATAAAGATGCCAGACAAAATATGGCGCTGACATTTTCATGACATAGCGCTGGGAACATAATTGACAAAAAAAAGAAAAAGCCTTCAGTTATACTCTGTTGTAAAGGATGTATCCATATGTAGATCTTGACATACTATGTACTGTATATACCTCAAAATACAGGAATATTAGTTTCTGTGTTAAAAAAACAAAACAAAATGTATTTGCTCATAGTAATATCCAGAAGGCGGAGTGATTAATGTGTTATTTGATCCCTTGATTGTATTTTTATAGTTCATGTCCAAAAGTCATCTGGATCTTTCACCCCTAACCATTCATCTTTATGCGGTTCAGACTGAAGCAGGCACTGAGACGCATGACCAAACAAACCATTTGTACTTTCTTCAGCATTAATCATGAAACTTTGATTTGTTCAGTCAAAGACGTATTTTCATTTTTGCCGTGTTATGATTAATCTGCCCTTGCTGGAACTGCTGGTACCAGTTCTGTGACTGACTGATTGCAGCAAAGTAGCATTAAGTGGAGGTTGTTTTTGGTGTGCTGTTGACAAGTGCTTAGGATCACACTTGAAGGCAAAAGCTGTTCTGTTGTCATTCCAGCTCTTTTGCTGACACTGGTTTGTTCTCACTATGCTTTGCACTTAAAATATATTTCAGTCCCTGAAAGACCAAAAGCCTGGTCAATTAGAACCAATCTATTTGACTCTCCTCCCAAGTTTGTTAAAGCCTAATCATGTGTCAGTTACTTGGTGAGTTATCAGTCGATAGTAAAGGTTTTCCACCAGAGGGAAATAGTCACGATTTGTTACACGTAATTGCAATGGTGACGTTGAAAATTATTTGTGTAAGTTGTCCTTATTTTGATTAAATCTTTAAATGTATTTTAGTGGAATAAAATAAATGATTATTAATATCAGCTTTAACTTTGCTTTAGTTTTGCTGTATGGCTACAGTTTCGGTTTTGGTGTATACCTCTGAGGTAACTGAAATAATGCCATCAAATTTACAATCAAACATTGTGTACCATGCAGACTGAACAAAGATGGTTACTAAAAGTGTAACAGCCGAACCTTTTAAAGGGAGCTTAATCCTCTGTGTGTTTGTGTGTTATGCATCTCTGGATTTGTAACAGAGTGTACCGTGTTACTTGCTTTGATGAAGCTTAAGTCCTGATCGCAACATGTATTCCTCTAAACTCTGGCTATCTACAAATGGTTACTGAATGTCTTATGATATTGATGAGGCAGAACGTTTAGCTAAAACGTACAACATTGTGGACATGGAAGAGGGCCTTGTTTTCTGTTGGTGGGTGTCCCATGTCTCTTGGGCTGTGCTATCTGCTGCCGTTACCTATGGTTCAGATCTCAGTTTGACCTAATGCACGTATTTTAACTGTCCAATAAAACACTAGCAATGTGTGACCTCTACCTCACATTTGTTTGTGGTTATTTTATAATCGTGGGTTGTGTCAAGCGTCTGCTTCCCCATACACATGCTGATGCAACCCTCCCTGGATCTTGCACTGTCGTGGCTATTGTGCCACTTGGGCCTCTCGCCCCCTCCCATATGGCGCTTCATGTAAATGTCCATTCTGCTTTGAATATCTATCAGCATCTTTGCATACGTAGAATGTAAACAACCCCGTTGCCCAAGACATTATTTTTTGCTCCCTTCAGCTGCCTGTTGAGCATCACTGACAGGTTTCCAAAATCCAGTGAGAAAGATATAACAACAACAACAGTAGTCTTGCCGACAGACTTTAATATCGCTCCCCTCCACTGGTACTGAAAACCACTTTGCTGTGCTACTCTAGGTCAGTGACCTATTTCCCCACCAGCCCTGTGTGGGGCTCACAGTCCCCTTTGTGTTCATGTTTTGGTGTGCTCACGTCTTTACAAGTTCAAGCTGCATCATTTAAATTGAGACGATGTTGAGCTTTCTGACAAGTATCTGCGTTTACCATTCTATGACGTGGGCCTAGATAAATAAGGAGACATTTTGTTTACCATAAGTCAAGTCAAACTTTATTTATATAGCACATTTCATACCAAAGCATCTAAATGTGCTCCTCAGAAGAGTATTACAAGTATTATACATTTAAATGTACTTGAGGAAATGGATGGATTAAGTGTGCCTTTGCTATAATGTATGAAGCCTTATAGCCACCTGTATCCTCCCAGTATACACCCCCTCCCACCTCCCTGTCACCACTACTCTAGGAGAAATACATGATGTAATCACTAGAGCCAGAGATGGGACGTCAGATCACCCCACTCGGTTTCTGAGCTTCCCATTGGTGGATTTCACTGGTTCTACAGGAGGAGCCACTACTTCGAGTCAAGCAAACTTGTTGTGAAAAACTTTCATTAGCGAACCCCTACTTGGCTCTGATTGGCTGTCGAGGGCAAGCCCACACAAAAAACACGCATCCTTGCTTTCCCCCCAAAATACAAAATGTAGTGACACATGCCTGATATTAAAAACGCCGGTCAAGACTGGAATCGATAGCACTGAATAATGTGTTATTGGTTTCTTCCGGCACATAGTAGTAAAAACTTGTGCACAGTAAATAATCGATTTATTATTGTACTTTTCAAATGAGTCCAGTGCACGAGTAGTCTAGTAACGTTATATCAATAGTCGAGTGCGTTATAAATGTGATAGATGTGTTGTTGTGCATTGTCCTAGATAATGACAGCCTACACGCTGTCACCATTTTTAAAGGGCCTGGCAATCAAAACAACCCTGAAAGCAGGGACGTGTGGAATCGAGTTTAAAGGCAACGATTGGCTAAAGCGCCTGTCACTCATCTTCTGCTCGGCGGTTTGCTTGGTTCCCTCCGTAAGCACGTTAGTGCTCAATGAGCTTCACTGTTTGGCTTGGCGAGACAAGTTGCCCAGGATCATAATGGAAGTGGATGTGAGCAGTTAGTAGACGGATGATACCAACGTTGGGGTTTACTTTACGCGTGTTTCAAGTCGACCTGGGAACTGGCACTTTGGCAAATGTAGGGACGCGGCAGGTCTCTGGTTGTCACCCGTGCGTTTAGTTAGCCAGTCGAGTGTATTTGGAAGCCAGGACACGAGCAAAAATGAACAGCATGTCCTTTGACGATGCTTCGCTGGATAATCTGGATCCAACTCTGTCGCTTAATGACCCCAGCGATATTGACACAGCCCTCTTAAACGACATTGATGGTAAGAAAATGTAGCTGCTAACGTTAGCTTAATCAAGGTTTACTAAATCACAGTTACTTCTGCCTGTAAGCTGTGTGTGTGTTTTACTACTCCTGTTTAATTTACCTTCAGTCTTAAAACAAATAACGTTATATGTCTAATTAATATTTAGACTAATTTATGCTACAGCACAACCTTGTTTTGTAGCGACCAACGCAAAGCTGAACTCACAACGTTGCTTTCGTCATGGTCGTTAGCCTAGCTAACCGTTTAGGCAGCGCTGGTTGGGTGTCGTGTTGACGATACACGCTCTTTGACACACGTTTTACAGACCGGTGTTCTTCCTTGGTTCATGCACCGCCAGAACGTGGCGTCGAACGCTTATTGTACAACCAGACTGGCCCGGGTTCAGACTGGGTTAGCGAAGCTAGCAGGTAACGCTAACAGGCTAGGTGGCGGTGTCTGCGCCCCGCCCCCGGCCCGCAGACAGGTTACTGTCGACCGTTCCCCCTCGCAGGGTTCACGGTGCCGGGGTTGACCCGAGGCGACAGAGATGTTTGTAATGGAGCTACATGTTGTTAAGAACGACGTGCTCCATTAGCGCCTTTCATCTGTCATCTTTGTTGTAACGTTAAACATTGTAATTAATAGTTGGGTAATATAGTGTTTAAAGCGCTGTGCACACATTTAAAGCTAGTGGACTACTTTAGCTGATAACGTCACCATGACTTGTTTAATGGGAGGATATTCACACAGTAAG
>OMOT01014179.1:3924-17729 GCA_900312575.1 Acanthochaenus luetkenii | reverse complement strand
CTTGGGTGGGTGTGTACAGGGTCTGAGTAGGAGAACAGGTGTGTCGTCCAGTGTGCTGCAGGCTTTGTGGATCAGCTGCAGCGCTGATGGCCTTTCTGCAGCTTTGGCCTCTCTGAGGAACCTCTACACACCCAACGTCAAGGTGAGACCATCTCATGCGCTTGTGTGCCTGATTGGCTTCACATAAACACACACACTCCACATGGTGACGACATCTGCATGGTACAGTCCACATTACATTTTCCCCAAACTCTCTAATCACGTTTCATTTCATGGTAAGTAGTATTATCTCCTCTCACCTAAACTGTCCTCCGAGTGCTGTTTAATTCCACTGATGGCAGTAAGTTGTGTATTATGATAAGTATAAGGGTCTGTTCCTGGAAGTCCTCACTTACGGTGAGGAGTGTGAGCCCAGCACTGATGAATACCACCATGAAGAGCAGCATAAAGATGCTCATTAGCCTGGATTGATGCATCTTGCTCTCTAGCCATTAGCTTGATCCATGGCTACCTCTGGTCCTCTCTGCAGGGAGGATGAGCCTATGTCCTTCTCAGTAATTAGCAAGGGTCTTTCATAATAGTATTAATTTGATCTACAAAAGGCCTTGTTAATGGTAGAGCTAAAAAAATGTAAATTCTAAATTACGCCAACTGCCTGTGTACTGTCCAGCTTTGCTTCGGAAGGGAGAAAATCAGTGGCCTTTACAGAAAAGGCCATTATGTCAGAATGATGTATTCTGGCTTTAAGCAAAATGATCATACATTTTTCTTTGTCATTAGCTTTAGCATTTTAGTGGGGTTCCATCACTTGACAGGTACAGAATGGCCTTGTTCCGTCCGCTGGGAAAAACAGGAATCCACACAGGAATGTATTCCACTGTGGTTCCAATAAATGAACCCAATTCAATTTCCTGTTGTCTAACACTCATTTGACTCCATGGTTCTGTTTGACTAAGCATGCATTATTCCTTTCCTCGTTAAAGAAAAGAATAAGCCACTTAATCACTGCATTCAACAGAATGTGACCACCTCACTGAATGTCTGACTTTTGCTTGTAGAAAAAAAAGAGCTCAAGATCAGTCTGAGGCAATATTATGTCTTGCAATGAAATAAGAGATAAGGAGAGATTCTAATTTCACTTAGACTCTCTGAGGTCTAGATGGTAATGCTATGTGCATGAGTCATGGAGCAGGATATCAGCAAATCATGTTTTTGCCAGCTTATTATTTGTTTATTTTGGTAATTAAATTGGTCTTACATTCAATTCAAGGAAGCATGAAAAAAGACATTTTACATACATTTTTGCATCAGAAAGCTGAGAAAATAAGAATTAATATTCAATAACTGCTGTAAACCGAATTTCTGTGTTTGCATTGTCATTTGGACAATCAGGTGAGTCGTCTGCTGATGCTGGGTGGGGCAAATGTGAACTACCGTACAGAGGTCCTGAACAACGCCCCAGTGCTTTGTGTCCAGTCCCACCTTGGCCACCAGGAGATGGCCTCCCTGCTGCTGGAGTATGGGGCCAGCGTAGACGTGGTCTCTGAGAATGGCATGAGCCCCCTCTGCTTCTCAGCCGCTGCAGGACACTTGGGACTAGTCAGCCTGCTCTGCAAGAGGGGGGCCAAGGTGAGGGGCCTGCCTTCGTAATCCTCTACCTCAATAAACTACGATAGGGTTAGGTTTCATCTTTCATCCCCTAACTTGTGTTCATAGAAATTGCACGGCCTTCAGGCTAATTCCACGTTTACTGGCGCAGACACTGCTCCGCCACATTGACACAGCATATACTGTACATCTAGGCTATTTGAACATACTTTGATCACAGGTGTTGGGTAGAAGCCCACTGTTTCTGTGCAGTAAAGCCAACGGTGTCGTATTGTGGCCCAGGTTGATCATGTGGATAAGAGTGGCCAGTGTGCGCTGGTCCACGCTGCTCTCCGAGGACACCCGGAGATCATCCAGTACCTGTTGGAGCTAGAGTGGAGCGATGAGGGCCAGCAGCAGGACTGCGGCCTGAAGAACAAAGCTCTCCAGCAGGCTATGATAGCGGCCTCCAGCATGGGACACACACAGGTCAGACTGACATGCACATACTGTACACACAATGAACCCTCATCTCATCTCCCACATATACAAACACTGAATATCATCTTATGTAATGAGCCTGGGGATATGTAGTAGAACCTTTAGAAAAGTTTGAAATGTGCATGTCCTCTGCAAGCGCCTTCTCCCTTGCGGTGTACATTTCAGTTATTCACTCCACTAAGGGATTTATTTTAAATAGAAAGTAAGCCTGCTATTGACCCACACGTACAACAATATACTCAGCATTGATACAGTAGAGGTAACCAATTATATGGCTTTCCCTGTCCTTCATAGCAACATCACACCTCTCCTCTCTCTCCTGTCTTTTCACAACAACACTCCAGAGAGTTTATTAAAGCAGAGGGAGGTATAGAAAAATCAGAGCACATCTTGTTCTCAGTGATGATGACACACAGTGTGATGTGTTAAGTCTGCCTCGCCAATCTGAAAGCACGGGAAGGGGATCGATCACAGTGCCGTGCCTCCAGCTGCCCGGGTGCAATGTGGGCTCTAGGTTTATTTTGGCTTCTTCGTTAGCCGGGTTGGGATCCCCAGGCCTGGCTCTACACCTCGGAATAATAGAACTGGGACGAGCTAAGGTATCGACCCACATATACCTCTGCTGTACCCATAGAAGAGGAGACCCCTTAACACTCATGTATTAATCAGATTGGCCTTGGCTCACATAACCCCATGGTTTAGGAATCAGCAGTTTTCTAGTCTACTGTGATTAATGTATCATCTGCTGAAGGACCACCGTTTGCCCGGGCAGCTCCGTGTTGATCAGCTGAAGTTTGTTTCACTGCTCCACTTCTTGTTTCTGTTCTGCTATGTAATCAGCATGTCATATAACTGCTTGAAGGTTTATTGTATATCTTATGCTGAAACACTGTGCCATTAATCTATGTTTCTTATTTGGCAGGTCGTGAGAGGCGTGCTGGCGTTGAATAATGAGCATGCTGTGCAAATTGATAGCCACGATACTCTGTGGGGAGAAACGGGTACGTTTTCATCCATCTGTTTGCATTACGTGGCTGCCTTTTGTACTATCACCTGCTGTTTTATCTTTCTGGACTCCACTGCTGTAATTGTGTGGTGCTGCAGAGTGTCTTCTATCTCTCTTCTGCACCGAAATGCTGTCTGTGTGATGTAGAGGTTCTCGTTCAACCCAAATGTGTGGTCATTTTTATAGCTATTCCAATTTTCCTTGTCCTTTTCTTCCTTTGGTCAGACCATCTTTTCCTCTAACAGTGATTTTCAAACATAGCAGAATTACAGTGCCAAGTCACTCCATCTGTTGTACACATAGCAAATCCCATTTATTATAGCAGAAACATCATTTTCTGATAGAATGATATATTCATTAGTAAGCTCTTAACCATGGATTTTTGTCTTCATTTTAATGTAAACAGGTAGCAGTTGTTACGGTTGGATTGATGTATTCCCGGAAGGATTTTGGATTACTGGTAAATTTGGGGCACTGCCTGATTAAAGCTGAGTGATGGCAGAAAGCAAGAGACAGAGTTTGCCAATCATGAGTAAATGTTGGATACGCTGGCTGTTGTTAATGGCCTGGTCAAAGCCATTAGAGAATGATTGTGGAAATGGTGCAGAAAGCCAAGTGGAGCAGCGCTGAACAATATAAAGTCTAAAAGCTGGAGTTGGCTTCCCTTAGGGATGTGCGATATGGACAAAATCACAATATGGTTAATTTTATTTCACAATAACGATATATATCACAATATAGTACGTTTTCTGTAAATTCGATGAAAAATGTGTCCACAATCCACATGCCTTTTCTTTTCTATAAGAAATACAAAATGTGATTGTTTTATTCAAAATATGCTTTAAAAACATTAATTTATTGCCTTTTCTTATTTGTATTTCATGGGAAATACGATGAACAGAAAATCAGCATAGGGAGATAATGTAGAATTTAAAGTAATAAGAATTCACTAATCTAGGAAGAAGTCAACTAAAGACTGATTTTATTTTAAAGATTATTCACAGCCTGGTGGGACTGCGGTCAAGTGAGCCATCTCTTGTGAAACCATGTTCCAGCCAGCCGCTCTTTGTATTGTGTTGTGTGTCTAATGGTGTCTTTACGGTACTTACCCAGCATTGAGTCAAATGACTGTATTCTCATAGTGTTTGGTCAAATATAGTGGAGCTAAGCAGTCCAGATTACATACAGAGCCACGCTCGTGATAAGAGCTGATGATCCATCTCATAAAACGTTTTTCTGGTTGCAAATCAGTGGAATAATTACTGTTGTTTAAAAACTGTTGTTTAACAGGCAGTTCAAAAATGCAATAGAGTTTCGTTCTGTGTCACGCTGCTCCGTGTTTGTTTGTTATTCTAGCGCGCACATGTAGAGAATGTAAAGCAGGGTCGGGAAAGACATAAAATACGTCCGTAAAGCAGTTCTGCTGCTTTTTTGCGACAATGGCAATAGAAATGATAGAGGGGGAAATCTACCGATAGACATTTTTCTATCGTTCCATGATTTATATCGCCATATTGAACAGCTCCATGGCTGGTTACATGAATGCTGAACAAAGTGTCAGTGAGCAATATTGAGTTTGACACAGATTACACAGTAGACACCAAGGCATGGCAGTAGTATCATCACACACTCTGGATGGGTCCAAAGATCTTTTTAATATTTCATCATTGCACATGAGACATGCTGATAAACAGTAGCTGTACATTAGTGTCATTATCACTGTATACCAAGGGAGTACATACTGCTCATTAAGATGTTTACTCACACAACACAGCCAGACACATTTCCTCCCAAGTTGGTTTTGATATAACCCTTGCCTTTCCTGGAAATAGAAACACTCAAACTAAACACAGACACACTAAACGTCACGAGTGTGCCTTGCTGCCTGGTGCAACAATATAGATTTCAGTTTGTACAGTAGTTTGAATAGCTAGCCAATGTAAGTGCAAACAATACCATGCATGATGAAGTGTGTGAGTTATAAGCACCTAGGGGTGAGCATTAGAGCTATTTCCTCAAATGTATACAATGTTTTGAAACGTTGGCAAACTGATGTCTGATCTCGTTATCAACTTTGTGCTCTGAGAGCTTAGTGATCTAGAGCTGAGATGCAAATGTCCAAATTGCACCAGCGTCTTTTTGGGCAGCAGTGTTCGATGCATTCTTTGTTTTCTTTTTGCGCAAACCATACTATAATAGATAAAATGGGGATTTTAATAATAGTCTCTTTGTGTCTCTCTCAGTTCTATGCCAGCTTGATTGAGCACTAACAGTTGGTGCAGGAATGTAGGTCAGCCTATTAGCGGAGAGGCTGTCCACAGCGCTGTTAGCTGGTGCTTTTGCCTGGCTAAACTACTGCAGGACTTCAGGCCTTATTACAACCCAGTGACAAAGAATAATCCCTCTGGAATATTCCCTCAGTGGAACCTGCTGTTCTCTGTTTTCACTTGTATAACTGGGATCTTTGTTCAACAATAAATAAATATAAAAGCGATGCAAAGTTTGCTGTCAACACATCTGCCTTTTTTGTTACTGAAAATATGAAGGCAGGGTTATAATTTGTCCAAAGCTGTGGGTCATATTACTAAACCTGATATGTAGCCCAGCTTTTAGCCCGGGGTGCTTTAGAGATGACTATTACTGTGAATAATAGTAGTTATGCTCTCATACGTCCTCACAGTCATAGGAGCTACCTGTAGCTGCAATCCAATATTTACCTCCCAGCTCTATTTACCCAGTGGATGTTAAGTCACAAGTCCCCTCCTGGCATCCATTCTAAACTAATGAAATAGCAGGTCATATGTGGCAGTAACAAGGCACTGAGCTATAGCGCCATTGACCTGAAACAAAGTGACACGCTCCCACACCCTTGCCACATGGATGCATATTCAAATATTATTCCACCCACCTGGCCCTCATTTAAAACAAAGCCTAGGGACCATGTGTATTCCAAGGAAACAGCCGGGTAAACATGACAACGATAATACTGATATTATCCATTGGGCCGTCCTCTGTGTTTTCAGCACACCTAAAGATTACTTAGTGCTGTATTACAGGCATGCCTGGGTTGCAGCATTGTAGAGTACAGCACAATGCAATGGAACGTGGCTATTTCATGTTGTGGATTAGACACAAGCAACATAAGTGGTTAGCTCTGAGAGATATTCAATCACTATTACACCCCAAAACCCCTTTTCTGCAATTCAGTGAACACATTGAATAATCAAACCTTGTAGCAGCCTATGCTTGGATGCAAAGAAGAACAAAACTAACACACTTGCTGAAATGTCCGCTTTAAAAATGTTAATTATTCGCCGCCTCTGAAACAATTATCTGTTAACAACCTGTCTCTGTGAAATATAATTTCATATTTACATCTCTATGCAAATACGCCCAGTGTGTCCCGTGTTTGAATAGAAACATATTTGATTTCACATCTGTGCGGGCTCCATCTTTTAAAATCCCCTCTCGGAATGCAAGAGGCTTCCCACTTGTGCGAAGAAAGGTAATTTGACTCAAGCAAGACGGCAGCAGAGTAGAATGGGTTTTTTACAAAAGAAAATTGTTTCTCCATAGTAAAATAGAAGCTTTGTGTACACAGTATGATCTATATATAGATACTATATCACACCCATACTGCATATGCATATTGCTATCAATTCAAGGTAATTCTCTGGTATTTTACATGGCATAATATAAAAATAATATAAACGTATTATGACAAATGCAGTCGCCAGTGGGTAGTTCTGTGTATATTGTTTTTGTCAATTATATTTATGGCAAGAATCCATTTAAATGATAAAATCTTCACTTTAGTAGGCTTAGGATTTATAATGAATGTGGTATTTCATGTTCAAAGTGTTTGATTCTCTTCCATAATTTACTGTGTGCCAGCTCTGTGCAGGGCTCTGGTATCATTCTTTCACACGTACACAAGTACGTATGATAGTCTGTTGAGAGTGCAAGTGTTCATACCGTATAGTAAGACCACGGCTTTGGTGGATACCACAGCTATGACTCGGAGGTGGCGGATACGCCGAGGTGCCCTTGACTGAAAAAAACACTTTAGTCTTGTGTCAAGTAACAAACGCCTACGCTCTTACTCTTGTGTTAAATTGAAACCAAACAAAACTCTGTGTTTCCTTGTCTTTTCTCCTCCAGTAGGCTAAATGAGTAACAACTTCTCCAGGTTGTTTATGTACTGTACGGGTTCAGGCGCTGGACGCTAAACATTGGTCAGAATCCCAGGTCAGGACCTCTATGTTTTAGTGCCTGGTGTTTCGGCCTCAGAGCAGTGGTGGATGAGGACATTACTAAGTGTTTACCTTGTGATTTAGAGAGTCTCCTCCTCGAGACCGTTTCAGGACAGCTGTGTTGGTGGGCTGGAGAGGTAGGAAGAGCTGAGTTGAGACAAGGCTGACAAATTGCTTACAAAAGAGATGACCAAGATATCAATCTCTCCTCCACCAAAATGGGGAAGGGGGTGACTGAGATGCTATAGTATAAATATAAATATTGCTGAGATTAGATTGAAGAATTTAATGTATAGTATTTAGTTGGCAAGGCCCCCTAAGCTGGTGATATGTGAATGGCAATAGGCAAAGAGAGCTGAAATTTTATGTAAAAGCGAAATCACTTGCAAATGCTAGAAAAGTCGATAGTTTGTCCAACATATCCCGGGACAATCCTAGCTGCTGCTACTGCTGCTCCCTGGAGCACAGACACAGCCCAAGTCTAGGTCTGCCGAGAGTCATTGTTCTCTACCCTGCTGTGTGCGAGGATATCCATATATTGGCGGAGCAGATGGAGGGTCGGGTTGTTTGGCTATGATGAGCGTTCCATCCAGATGGATGATGTCAGTCAGCCATAGAGGCTCAGCGCCTTAAATCTCTCGGAGGTGAATCAGAGAGCGGAGCTATTCTCGTTCTTGTTGTGGATATCACTCTATTTGGACAACTAGCACTCATTTAAGGCTGCCCCACCTGCTACCATACATCGGCAGCCACTGATTCATTGTAAGCATTGAACAAGTTCAAGAATCTATGCTGGAAGGGCTCATTTAGGCTTCAGTTAGAAGATAATTAATTATTAACTTTGATAATTAATTTAGTTTACAATGAATTAGATGCAATTTATTACAGTTAAGCGTTTTCGAAAACAAATAGAATATGTAAACAAGGATGGGTGTTAAGCAAAGTTGTTTGACTTTGTTGTCTAATGTTTGTCTCTTGATGCATACAATTATCGAGTCTCAATACAGCTGTGGGAGCTTGAGGCAGGAATTTAATGAGTTTAATCAACGTAACATGTCTGCTTTAAAACTCAATTAGTACAAAACATTAGCCAGCATTTCTCCATTCTCATCTTTGCTCTGTAAAGAATAAGAGGGATTGCAACACTAACTCTAACCAAACCTTTCTATTTCCACACACTATAGGGGTTTGAAAGAGTCCAAGTCCCTATGTACTATCAGACTATTGTCTCGACAGTGACAGTCTAGATTGTCTATCTTTAGCAATCACACACATGCCTTGTGCCCTAATCTGCTCTAAGTGTTGTTTAGTGGGATGGTTTGAATTCCACTCCCATCTCACCACTGTGCGGTAATCCTTACCCCTCCGTCTTCCTCTCTCGTGCCATCTATATAAAACCGTTAGGCCCACGTCACTCCTAACAGCTATGTGTGTGGGCCCTCTCCTCTCCTCAGCCTTGACGGCAGCAGCAGGCCGGGGGAAGATGGAGGTATGTGTCTTCCTGCTGGAGCAGGGGGCGGTGGTGCAGCAGGTCAACCGTCGGGGGGTGTCTCCTCTGTTCTGTGCCGTCAGACAGGGACACTGGCAGGTGAGACATGTGATTCCTCTGTCTCAGACAACATCTCCTACTGTATCCACTGAATCCACACTGCTCTAAACTACAATTACACTTCAAAGAGACAATTACATTTGACCAAAAGGCATGTGCAATCTGTTTGTGTGTGAGAGTGCGTGCACATGCTTTTGTGTGTATTCTCTGTCTGTTTCCCTGTGTGTTTATCTCTGGCTGTCTGTCCTAGATTGCAGAGCTGCTGTTGCAGCATGGTGCTGACGTAAACATCAGTGACAAGCAGGGCAGAACCCTACTTATGGTGGCTGCCTGTGAGGGCCACCTGAGCACCGTCGACTTCCTGCTGTCTAAAGGTGAGCTACAACAGCGGTACCACCAAAGAATGTCCACCTTTATTCTGCACTAAACTCTAAAAGAGTGAATATTATTATTATATATATTAGCTTGATTTGTTAAATTTGCCACTTTTTTGTGTTTTGTTATGGAGTTTTTTGATGACTGCGGTTCCTCTCAAAGGTGCCTCTTTAACTTCGATGGACAAGGAGGGACTGACGCCCCTGAGCTGGGCATGTTTGAAAGGACATAAGAACGTAGTGCAATTTTTGGTGGAGAAAGGTGCGGTCGTCGACCACACGGACAAGAACGGACGAACTCCGCTGGACCTCGCTGCCTTCTATGGAGATGCTGAGATCGTACGTGACGATGCACTCATTGAATTGAGTCTAATTTTGTTGAAAACTGTTGAAACTGTCCTTTTTTACACACATACGCAAACACACCACAAACTGGCCCCACCCTTCAGTTAGCCTTAACTGAAAGCATCACTGTGTCATTATTGAACACACACCACTGTGCATTAGCCCAGCTCGCTACTGCAGACATTACGTTTGTGAGACACTGTGTTTTTAACTGGCTGTGCTCTCATGTAGGTCCAGTACTTGGTGGACAGAGGAGCCGTGATAGAGCATGTGGACTACAGTGGGATGAGACCTCTGGACCGGGCCATAGGCTGTCGGAACACCTCAGTGGTGGTGACTCTGCTGAAGAAGGGGGCCAAGCTGGGTAAGAACCCTGCTTTTCATACAAACACTATGCCTGGATGTAGAGTCTACTGTACGTAGGGTTCCCACGCCCTTGGAAAACCTGGAAAAGTCATGGGATTTGACATTTGTATTCTCCAGGCCTGCAGAAGTTATACAAAATTAGTTAAAATAATACTATAATCCTTGATTTTAAAGTTAGTGTAGTTGATGGTTATTTGTTTAATTCAGTCTCATTCAAATTTTGTCATGGAAATTTGAAAAGGGGTCATGGAGAAGTCATGGAAAAGTTTTGGAATCAGTGAAAAGATGTGGGAACCCTGATAGATGTACAGCTTACTGCACATGTATGTATTGCCCACTGTACATGTATGTAGGCTATAGCCCATTGTGTAAGCATACACTCTACAGTCATGTTACCACATTCAGATAAGGAATGTTAAGTCAGTGAGTTCATTCATCGCTTCTAAATGTCACAAAGACAGCTGCTATTCCTCCTGTGGGTCTCTGGTCTGCAGAGGTTTTCACATCTTAGTAAACGGTGAGAACAACGGACTGAAGAACAGACTTTTGTAGGGATCATTCCTATCCAGAGGCTAATGTTGTGGAATGTTGTGGCAAACCCCTGTGTCTGTTCCTGCTATTCTTGCTGATGTTCAGTGTCAGTAGTACAGAGCTCTGTGTGTATGTGTGTGTGTGTGTGTGTATGTGCGTTCACTTTTTTGGGGTGTGTCTATGCGTGTGTGTGTCTGTCCATCCCTGAGGTGTGCTGCTTGGCTAATTTAAGAATTGTCACCTAAATGACATTCACAGAGCTATCTGGGCCTGTGGTTTATCTGCAGTGCAGTCTGCTGTCTCAGGAAATTGATAATAGGCCTTTAGCACAGTTAACTGTATGCTGCACACGTGTACTGCTAAACATACAAGGCAATTCCAACTTGTATCTTATCAAACTACTGTCTACATGGCCATAGCCATTGTAACGTGTGTTCCTTTTCTCCTTTCACTATGAATGCATGCTCTTTTGTCTTTGCATGGTTTCCTTCCTCTTCCGTCTCTCATCCTTAACTTTCTCTTAACTGCTTACAATAAACTAAGGCTACAGAACGTCACCTTACGATCGATCAGGTACAATGTTTAGGTAACTTTACCTTGTATCAATTTCCAATGAATACAGTCACTGTCTGTTGGGACCAACAGGAATATAACAGTGTCCCTCTATCTTTCTACCCCTTCGTCCACCCCACAGGGAATGCTGCATGGGCCATGGCTACTTCCAAGCCTGATATCCTGATCATCCTTCTTCAGAAGCTGATGGAGGAGGGCAACCTGCTTTACAAGGTACTGAGAAATCACTGAAAGGTCAACTGGTAAAGTGCACTTCACTGAATACATGAAATGTTCCATAGTCCTAAACTGCTCCGCTATACCACCAGAAAGACAGACGTAGCCTGAGATATTATTAGGTGATGTCAGATATTTTATGTATTCTTTTATGTTTATTTGAAATGGATGTGAAATGTACAATGTAATTTAGTTTAGCATGACGTTTTTTGGGGGTGATTGTCATATTTTTCTGGCTCAGTGAAATGCAGAAAAATGAATGGATGTCTGCGTTCTGCTCTGCTCACACAAGGAGCCATGATTGATGCCTGACATTTAACAGATTGAGTTTTGTGGCAGAAAGGACAATCCAATCAGGTGGTGTGTGTGTGTGTGTGTGTGTGTGTGTGTGTGTGTGTTTTGATTTAGGTGGTTGGCTGTGTATGTGCTGTGTGTGATTGATGAGGGAGGGCTGGAGCTGGAGCTATTGTGGGAGTATCTGGCAAACGCCTTGCCCTCCTTCTCTCCCCCATGTTTGCCGCTCTCCCTCTGGTTCTATCCTTTCCTCACTGCTTGTTTGCCCTCCATGTGTCCTCCAGAAAGGGAAGATGAAAGAGGCCGCCCAGAGGTACCAGTACGCCCTGAGGAAGTTTCCGAGAGAAGGCTTTGGCGATGACCTGAAGGCATTTAAAGAGCTGAGGGTCTCTCTGTACCTCAATCTCTCCCGCTGTCGCAGAAAAACCAACGTAAGCCTCTCAAGAGAAACTCTTTCCTGTGTTCCTCATCCAGTGCCGTGTTTATAGCAGTTGATGACTTTAAAAAAGAAAAGACTTCACTCACCCGGTATTTTTGTAATGTTTCGTCAGTATCATATGAACATCATGGGGCATCATTAAATGGATCATTGGTGTAGAATAGACTCGTTTTTACTGGGTAGTGTCCCGAAATGTTCCAGACAAAAGAATAAACAATGTGAAATGATTGGGCTGTGTTGGCATAGCCGAAAGCCTGTTAGCGTTCAGATGGTAACAGACAGTGAGGAGGTGGGGAGAACGCTACGAGCGCACCGGGCAGTGGGCTCAATCCTGTGAAATATTCTTGTGAAACTATCTCAGTTCAAGTACGTGCCAGCCTGCTTGCTCACTCCGCCTGCTCACTGTGCTGAGCAGTTGTGCCCATGCCTGTGTGAGTTTGAATAGTGAATGTTTTACTTGTTTTAAATTAAATACATTTTCGCTATGAGTTCAGTTCATTTCCACAGTCTGTTAATTGGAATTCTTCAAGCTATATTTTTAGCAGGTAGACTTTGAAATGTTGTAATGTTCCAGCTGCGGTTACATGCTGCGAGCTAGCAGGGAGACTAGCTAGCGAAACGGGCACCATGAGGTGTGTTATCCATTTCCATGGTAACCACACACAGGGTGCCATCCTGGTATTTTATCGGTACACACAGGAAGCAGAGTGTTGCAGAGATGCAGCTAGCGCTTACCATCTGAAAATACTGTTAAAATGTCCCGTGATTGATGAAACCTGCCTTCAAAGCAACAAATGAGTGAATTAATAAGATATTACCAGCTACAAGCTCCAGCAATATTTAAATTAAGATGTTTATTTAAGTGATTGAGACTGAGCCATTTGTAGCTGATAGAAATACTTTTTCTTTCTCATTAACACCATGATAGCAGGTTTGCCAGAACATCAAGTGGGTTGATTGTATTGTATTGATTTTGCTTTCTTTGTAGGATTTTGGGATGGCTGAGGAGTTTGCAACAAAGGCACTGGAGCTGAAACCCAAATCCTATGAGGCCTACTATGCCCGCGCAAGAGCTAAGAGGAGCAGCAGGTAAAGCTATTCAACACCGCCCAAAGGACACCTATAAAAGACCTAACAGTTGTTGTTATTGGTGGTGAATTATGTGTTCTATGTCTGGTAACCTTGTCTCTCCACAGGCAGTTTACGGCAGCTCTGGCTGACCTCCACGAAGCAGCCAAGCTGTGCCCCAATAACCGGGAGATCCGTCGTCTGCTGACGCGAGTCGAAGAGGAGTGTAAACAGATGCAGCGCACCCAGACCAAGGGAGGCCAAGCTGGGGCTGCAGCTGCCTCCAATCAGGCCTCAGGGGGCCATGACTCTGACCAGGAGCAGGAGGAAGGACAGGAGGAGCCTTCAGAGCAGAGTCTCGCCAGGGGCCGGGAAGGCCAAAGAGGCATACTGGAGGAGGAGGAAGAGGAGGAGGAGGAGGAGACCTCGCAGCATGATAGGAGAGTTGAGGTCTGTTGGCCTAAACAAAACATCTACCCTTTCAACCGAGTCCTACCCTCCGACTCACTCAGCAACAGCCAGAGCCATCAGAATCAGAGTCCCAGGCCCAGCTCGCCCCCAGGTCCAAGCAGGCTGCCCCCCCACCGTTACCCTCGGGAGCACCGGGAGGCCCTGGCCCAGCAGGGCCTGGTTCTGCAGCCTACCAAGCAAGCCCAGATAGTCAAGACCAACCAGCACATGAGCTCTATGCAGGCTGGGGGAG
>OMOT01014174.1:1908-12043 GCA_900312575.1 Acanthochaenus luetkenii | reverse complement strand
CCCTGCCTTCCGCCCGATGCATGCTGGGATAGGCTCCAGCCCCCCCGTGACCCTGAATGTGTTAGCCTCAGCTCATCATGGAGAGGGTGAGAGGGGTTCTCCAGGATCATCCTCCTCTCTGCCACTACCTCCAGACTGTCCAGTTTGAGTCCTACAACAGAGCTGGCCTTCTTCACCAGCTTGTTCAGCCTGTTGGTATCCCCTGTCTTGATGCCGCCTCCCCAGCACGCCACAACAAAGAAGAGTGCACTGGCTACTACAGTAGAACATCTGCAGCAGCCTGTTACACACATTGAAGGACCTGAGCCTCCTCAGGAAGAACAATCTGCTCTGTCCTTTCCTGTAGAGCCTCAGTGTTGTCCGACCAGTCCAGTTTATTGTTGATCTGCGCTCCTAGGAACCTGTATGAGTGCAACATCTCTACCTCCACCCCTCGGATGGTGACAGGGGTTGGGAGCTTCCTGCTCCTACTCCTTCCCAGTGTTTAGCTGGAGGTGATTGTTGTCGCACCATCCTACAAAGCTCTATTCTACTCTACTCTAAATAGAAAAAACTAGTATGATCCAAAAATATAGATATGTATATTCACAGTGTATATATAGAATTATATAAATGTAAAGTGTGCTGTGCTGAGATACACAGAATTTGTCCAAGTTAGCAAATAATGAGTTCAGTGTTATTGTTGTGGGGAGGCGTCCTGCTGGGAACAACAAGCAGCCAGAGGCGATGTCCTCATTCAGGATCCGGATGGCCCGGGGGTAGAAGCTCTTCCTGAGCCTCTCCCAGTTGGCCTTATGGATGCGGTACCTTCTCCCTGACCGCAGCAGAGAGAAGAGGCCATTATCCAGGTGGGATCCTTCATGATTCTCTTAGTCTTTGTCTGGCACCACCTGGTGTAGATGTCCTGGAGGTGAGGGAGTGCACCCCCTGTGATACGTTCTGCAGACTGTACCACTCTTTGCAGGGCCTATTCTGCTCTACTCTATTCTTCTCTCCTCCACTCTACTCAAACTACTGTTTTGCTGTCTAACATTAAACCTTTTATCACTGAATACTTACTCTACAATATTGCTCACATACTGTATGTCAGTAAATGCACAGACGACTATATATACGTATATATATATGGTAATCTGTGTGTGTGTGTGTGTGTATATATATATATATACTGTATATTCATTTAAAGTAAGAACACAAAAATTGTTTTAGGAGGTTTCCGGATGTCAGCGGACGTTAGCAGTAGAATGGAAGTAGCCTCATGAGGTTTTATTATTGTGAAAGCAGCTGGCTGTCTGTCAGTGTGCTCGCTGTGATTCTGCTGCCTCGGCACCACCTGTGAGTGGAGCAGAGACCCACACACCTCACACAAACACACACACACAGCACCATTGCACACACACAGATGGTAACCAGATGCTTCCAATCCCCAGCCCTCCCACCATCAGCTGCTCCTCCCGCAGCAGCAGGTCGTCCAGAGAAAGCTGAACTCACCAGCGATCTTGTCCTCTCTTGTCCCGTTCCTCTCTTGTCTGTTGGTATAAAGCATCACAGACCGACAAACATGAACATACTGTGTGCAGTTTACTGATGTCAAGTCACATGATTTCTGGGTGTTGAAGTTCAAATAATTTAAACAGTTACCTCTCGCTGGCATTTGGAGCTGCCAACATGCAAAGTTACCTTGGACAGCTTTAAGGTTAGGCATGAAATGTTATAAATGTGTTAAGGTTTGGATTAGAGGTCAGGGAATTAATATAGTCAGTGAAGGTACTCGCATGTATACTAATACAAACGTGTGTGTGTGTGTGTAAGCATGGTATCCATTATGTAAGTGAAAGTGCTGCGTACTGCTTGCAGTTACACTGACAGGGACTTGTTTTTTGTGTTTTAATGTTGGGCAGTTGTTGAATAGAACCATACTCTTGGACATGAACATTGACCCAGCCATATGCCACTGGATTCTGAGCTTCCTGTGGAACAGGTCACAGGGTGAAGGTTAATAAACTAACCTCACACCCTCTCACCCTCAGTACAGGAGCTCCTCAGGGCTGTGTTCTCCCCCCCATGTTCTTCTCACTGTACACCACCCACTTTACATCCAAGGACAGTTCTGTGAAAACAATCAAATACGCAGACGACACAACCATTGTAGGCCTCATCTCCAACTATGATGAAACACAGTACCGCAATGAGGTGGCCCAATCTGTCAACAATGACCTTGCTTAATGCAGCCAAAGCCCAGGAACTCATTATTGATTTCCGACGCTTGCCAAATCCCAAAACACCCATACAAATAAATGGAGACCCCATCACCACCACTGACTCTTTCAAATTTCTTGGAACATATGGTACATTAGCAATAACTAACACTGAGCACATCATTGCAAAAGCTCAACAATGACTTTCCTTAGACAGCTGAAGAAATACCAGATCAAGCATCAACTTCTCATTCTGTTCCACTCAGTCATCATCAAGTCCATCATCACATCCTCTATTACAGTATGGTACAGCAGTCCAAAATTTAAAAAACTACAGATTGTCAACCAGGCATCCAAAACCATAGGCAACCAACTCCCCTCAGTTGAATCTCTGCATACTCACCGAACTATAAAGCGAGCAAAGTAGATCATCTCCAACCCCTCACATCCTGCTCACCACCTCTTCCAGCTCCTTACCTCAGGGACGCGCTACAGGTCATTGTCCACAAGGACTAAATATGTGGATTGTCTATTGATGTATTTGTGCGGCAGAGTATAACATACTGTACCGAAAAACTAATTCCACCGGCCTTGGTCGTGTGTCTAATTATCTATCTATTTATCTGCTCCTGCCTTCTCCCTCAGCTCTCCACTCTGTTTTCATCTATTAGCGCTCTGCTGAATGCAATATTTCCTCAGGGACAATTTACCCAACAGTCTTTGTCTTGTTCCTCTTCTCCATTACCTCCTCCTCTTTCTGTCTCCTATTTCTCATAATTCCTTCCCTCAATCTCCTTCTCTTTTCTCTGCAGGTTGCAAGCTACATGGACATGATCATCTTTTTCTTTTTCTGTTTGTTTGTTTGTTCCTTGCTTTGTTTAATCACTCTGCAATATGAGGATGACACACACAAACGCATTAAATCACATTTTTGGCAGTGTAAGTATCCTGGCTTTCAACCCCCACCCCCAAGCCCTTAACCCATTTGCCAGAACCCACAGAAATATTAATTCCCAGGTGAAGAGAGCAGGACAGATAGAGATGGAAAGGAGGACAAGGGAAAAGACGAGCAAAGAGAATGAAAGACAGCCAAGGACAAATACATTCATTGTTAATGAACAGTGTTAGTTCTTGTTAGTTCTATGAACATGATCCAAAAATGCAGTGTCTGTCTCATTGGAAATAATGGCTTTTTCTGGCTGAATGCGTAGTATGTTGTACATCCTGATGAATGTATGTACTGTGGCAGACGGTGGGGATATAGGATGGGAGCGGTAAAGGAGGGCCGTTATGTGCCATTCCCCACGTGGACATTATGGCCCATATATGGACTTCCACCACAATCACGACAAGATGCGGGCCAGGTGAACCGCTCAGCCAAACCGGCTGCGGTGAATCAGCGCATGAGGAAGTGCGTGATAAAAAGGGCGATAGCACACACACTCAGTGAGACCCATGGGGGATGTAGGAGAGAAAGCATGATTACGAACCTGCTGGATTACCGACCGGACTGAGGAACATGCTGTTGCCCTTGCCTGCCTGACTACCCTCCCGTTGCCACGACCCCTGGACTACCTGAGAACCCGCCCCGTGTACCGACCCCTTGCCTGAACATTGACTACTCTCACGCCCTGCCTGTGTGTCAGGGACTAACCTCTTTCCTCCCACGAACAGTCATTAAAGCTGTTATTTACCTGACATTGTGTGTGGACATTTGTTCCGTTATCTCCAACCAGCCACGAGTGTGTCACAGTACAAACAATATAGTGTCACTTGATTCAAGAACATTCTTGAAACTAATTGTTTTGCATTGACAGTAAGTGAAATGGTCCCACCCCTACTGGCAGATTTGTTTTCAACATGAGCATGTGTAAACTCAACGTGCGTCTTTTACATCAAGTCTTTCACTTTTATTGATAAAACTGTTTGTTAAATAGGCTGCTTAGAACATACACCTACTTTTTGCTCAATATATTGCAGATCGGGGAGAGTCGGGACAAAAGAAGCATTGACATTTTCAGAATCAGAATCAGAATCAGAATCAGAAGTGGTTTAATCGCCAAGTAGTTTTCACGTACAAGGAATTTGCTGTGGTTGTTGGTGCATACAGACAACATAATAACAACAGTAATAAGAACTCAAAAAGGAAGTAGTGCAAAAAACAAGGAAGTAGTGCAAAAAAACAAGGACAATATGTGCAATATATCTGAAAGGGCTGAACAGCTGTGTAAAAGCCCAAATAAAAATAAATAAAATAGAATAGTGACATCTACAATATCGCGTAACACGGCAGTCAGAGCACAAGTTGTGAAATCATTATGTATATACTTCTGCCCACAACTCCTCTACAAACAATTAGAGCGATCCAACTTATTTGACCAGAGTCATCCATGAAACTGTATTTTATGTGTCGAAAGTAACATTTCAAAACTGGAAGTTTTTCTACTTGTGTTTATTTGTTGAAGATTACAAGCATATGCCATTTTACAAACCTATCTAGGGACTAAAAGTTAGCATTGGCTCCATGTGGGGCGGCAGTAGCTCAGGAGGTAGAGTTCCCGCCCTGCAACTGCAAGGTCGGCGGCTCGAGTCCAGCTCCTCCCGGGGATAAATCTGTCGTAGTGTCCTTGAGCAAGACACCTAACCCCGAAATTGCTCCCCGGGCGCCGTAATGGCAGCCCTCTGCTCCGGCCCCCCTAGCATGTGTGTGTTGTGCAATTACTTGTGTGTATCCGGGGGGGATCCGTGATGGGTTAAATGCAGAGAATAATTTCACTAGGTGTGTGCGGTGCTCTGTGCATGTGTGTGACAATAAATTATTATGTATCATGCTACCTAATCTTGGGTGCAATACAGGGAAATGTTGCAGGAGACAGGAGAGGGACAGAAGAAGCACTCTGCTACTACAACACTGTCACCTTAAAACAAAACACAATAAGAGTGCCTGACTGCTGCAGATGATTAGTTAGTGCAAATTACTGATTACAATTTTCTTAAACTGCAATAGGTTATCAGACCTGCAAAAAAAGTGTATGTAATAATCCAGGGTGGATGACAGCTCAGTTGTTACTACGTTGTGCAACTCATATCGGAATCGTTCATTCAAACAAATGTTGATGTTAGAGCACACGTGTCAGTTGCTTATCATAAAGTATGGTTTGGTTACTGTTCCTCTATTGATCTTTGAGTAATTAGGAACAAACCAAAAAATGCTTATTTTGTCCCGGCTCTCCCCTGTATATAAATCAAGCAACGAAAGAAAAAAAATCCCAAATGATCTGAAGAGACATCTGCCTACCAGTGAAACCACAGTCTGACAAGTTTGTTCCCTTGAGCCCGTTGGCTGGTGTATAGTTTCAGCGCTGGGCATGATGTCACTGTCCCCATCTAGATCAATGCCAGAGACCGAGACTCTCCCGCTTTGGGAGAGCGCAGCAGAGGTTGTTCCCTGGCCTCCCCCCGAGGCCTTGGGGTTACTTTGGTTCACTGCAATGCGCTTTTTAGTGAACAGTTTTAAATCAAACCACTTTCTTTTACCTTCTTGCACGGTTCTCTGAGAGGATGTAACTGCGTTCACCTGCTCCGTGATCTCCTTTCATATGTCAGCTTTCTGTGGGGCCGTAATCCCATTGCTTCTGCTACAGAAGAGTAGGCATTTATATATATATATACACACACATATATGTTTGGTTTTATTTCAAAGGCCCTGAGCATTACCTCAATTACTAAGATCATTTGCTCCATGCTTTAGCTACACTATGTTGAGTGATAGTAGGACACTAGCATTATCCAAAGTAAGAAGACTGATGTATGTGGTTTTCATTAAAATATATATATCAAAATTTGGGAACAATCTCAGGTGAGAAACCACATATGCATCCACTGCACAGTGATCTTTAGCTGCACACAGTCTCCCATTGCCCACCACCTTCACTTCCTATGGAAACAGGGAAAGTAGTTTCTGTTAATTCAGAACAGTACAGTATTTTTGTATCAGATGTTAGCTTTACAGCTGCTACAAGTTCTCATTGTCTCTATTTTGAGATATTAATATTGATGCAAGTGTTAGCATGGAGCACCGGAGCCAACAATCTAGTGGGGCCAGTCGCCCCAAAACTTTACGATGAATAGTGGCATGTGTGACAAGTCACATCATGAAGGTGTCCTCATCTCCCTCCTTGTCCCTCCTCTTTCTCTTTGTCTCTGCAGGTCGTGGGATGAGTTCCACAACTGTGCCAACGTGGCGATGGCCGGCTGTCCGGACGAAGCGGCCGTTGTCTGGGAGTCTCTTCGTCAGGAATCCAAGAAGATGCAATTCTCCGGCAACCTCTACGACATGTGCTCCGACCGCAACAGCCATTCAGTGGCCACGGTCTCCCCCCGCGGCCCAGCCAGCCAGGAAGAGATCAACCAGGAGTCCCTAAGAGGGCACGCCAAACATCTGGCAGGCTCCTCCCTCTTTCTGATGCTACTTCCTCCTCTGCTGTTCTTGTTGTCTTGGATATAGTTACCGCAAAGAACAGCGTGAACAGACTTATAAACGTTGTGAATTGTTTTCTGCCACGAGTCCATAGACACGCATGTTCAGAAGCCCAACAGTCTTTTTTGTGTCTTTAAACTGCATATTCTCTGTCTTTTAATTAGTCTCTCTGTTGGACACAAACACAGGCACACACACACACACAGACCACACGTACAGATACATATACTCTGTACAGAAACAGCAACCAGAGACGCACACAACACAGAAACACTCACCAGCCACAAGTCATCTGTCTTAATTCCCTCTCCCTGTAAAACGTAGCTCCCTAGTTTTCATTAGTATGATATTATATATGATGGTTCCAGGGGGAGTCGTGAGTAATGCGAGGAGAATATTAACAAGTTCCTACTTTATAAACGTGACAACAAAGTGAAGAATAGGCCAGATGCCTCCACTAGTTCCAGCTGAACTTACACATTTGTCAGCTTTATACAAACCATTCAACAATGATGTTTATGTTGTCATCCTGGTTGTTACCTTCCTAGAATAGTGTTTGCTAAATTGTTCCTCCAAGGATCCAAGCTCATTATAGCGTACTAATGCTCCTGTCATTTGAGGAATCACTAGAATAAGCCCAGGACCCATAGTTTGAAAGATGCTGCTCTTGTAGAGGGGAAACAAATGAAACGATGTTGCCAACTCTCTTCCAAAGGAAAGTAGCTATACCAGATTACATAATTTCCCTAAACTGCATAGAGAGAGAGAGAGAGAGAGAGAGAGAGGGAGAGAGAGAGAGATATATAGATAGATAGATAGATAGATAGATACTGGGAGGTAAAATTCAAGTATAAGGCTAAAAACCTCCAATCAGCCCACAGCTAGTTTCTTTCACATAATGGGGTTAAAAAAGCTATGAGAAGGGTGATATGCAAGGATGGTTTGAAACTTTCATTCAACTGATAGAATTAGCGATTAGGGGTTCCACTAGCTGTTCAGATCTTGTCATTGGATGCTAAATATGGGTAAATCATCAACTTTTGGTCACATGGGGTTGATTTTGGCTTTCCCAATAATTATGTATCTTGAAAACTCAGGACACACACTACTTCAAGAGGGTTCTTGAAATGTTCACATGCGTTTCCCAAAGGATATTTTCAAGAACTACTTGAAGATCAACTTGAAAAATCCTTTCACCGTAAGACATCACATGTCGATTAATTGAGTCAATGGAAGAAACCTCAATTTTAAAACAGATATTTGTTATAGCCGACAAAAATGCACTTTATTTTGTGGCCTGTAGATTTTCTTTATATATTCTTTGTAATGCTGCCATTTCAGTAGAGCTGTGACTGATAGGCTGCATTGTGGATGTAGGCTGGTGTGTAATATAGAACCAGCTGACCATTATAGGTCAACAGTTTTTGCCTGTTGAGGTAAAATGTATATTGAATTTGCAGGCTCAGAAACCACACTTTTTTGTGTTATAGGCCAATTACCTGGGATCTGCTTAGAACAGTGCCACATAGCTGACTGCATAAGGCATAGAGTATTAATGTAGACAACAGCATAGGCTCAAATTTGGTGTAGGCTAATACCAATGTTTTTCAAGGAAACGCCTCTAATGCTTTTGATGTTGTGGAGTGAAGCTTATTTATATTAAGAGAGTTTAAGTAAAAACAGCGGCTTCTGTCTGCTGTAGGAACTTGTCTTCGCAGCACCTGCAAAGAGATATTTGAAATCTCACAACTAGTGCCAGGTTGTCATGAATGAACAACACATTTCACGTCCTACTTGAGTTGCGTAGTATTTTGGGGAAAGCCTTGTGAAATTCAAGATATGCCTAGTGCTACGACATGCGTTGGGAAAGCCACCCCAGATGGGTTGGGTTTGTTTAAATCCAGTACTAGAGAGTTCAGTCACCACACCTTTGCTGAAGGCATTGTTTCGTGTGAAGGATTAGGTGGAGTCAAGCAGACATCAGACACAGTACCTTCTCATCTGGAGACCAGAGAAGCTGCCAACCCCAATCCACCCTTCCATCCCCTGGTTCTTGCTGTGGACAATAACATGGTCTTAGTCAACTTGATCGATAAAATGACACGAAAAATGCTAGAAGAAGCATACTGAAGCACCTGAGACTCCTCAATAAAGGCACAACCTCAGTATGAACAAGAGAGAGTGGGGCAGGTAGAGACATGGCAGATTGCACGGTGAAAAAGGGGCTTAAGTCGAGCAGAAAGGATCAGACAAGGACAAGACAGACAGACAAACTCTCACCTGGGTACCAGATTCATGTACTAGCCTGCAGCAACTGGCGAGAAGCACTGCTGTGGTTTCAGACTAGCAGTTCAAATGTGAGGGATCCCTGTTTCAATTAGAGTTTTGATAAAAAGAGAAATTATTGGAGACAGAACACTTGGGAAACTAAGATAAAATACAAGTGTGGCATTGACCTATGCATATCATTGAAGGCGCAATTTGTTCATATTTAAGAAGGGTGATGATGGCGGGTAGCGAAAAACGTATTTCCTTGCATTTGATCTCAAATGTATTGCTAACATAGAGGAAGAAGAGAATAACTAAGATTGGCTATAAGTTGCTTTCTACCGCAAGAAATGCCTCCCCCTCATCATTGTGAGTGCACACACACACACACACACAGATTAATACCATCACTCAAATAAAATGTAACACCAATTTCCAAACCTGGAAGGTCTTAGAAATCATTTGATATGTTTATTACAAGAAATATATAGATGACATTATTAGTGATTGATGTCAAAAATATATAATACATATGTACAGTGTGAATATTTACAGGTATATGAATATTAATGTACTGTATATTACACTACGTCATATATGCCATTTTAATCTGTCTTGCAAGTGCTACTTTTGATGCTACACATTTTCTATTAGCTGTGCTTGAAGCATAATTAACACTTATTATTATTACTGACAATTCTTGTTAAATTGACTGGTCAAAGTTAAAATACAAGTATTTAATTTCCACCTTTATTCAAATGCACAGTAAACTGTAAAACAAATAAATAATAACATTAATTATATTTAGATGTGTAACTCGATTGTTTGTCTATATCTCACTATATTGTTGTCGCTGTACTGCAGATTATGATTGTGTTCTGTATATTTTTGTGCATTGTGTGTGTGTGTGAGTGAGTGAGAGAGAGAGAGAGCGAGAGGGGGAGGGAGAGAGAGAGAAAGAATGAAAGAGAGAGAGAGAGAGATCAAATATCTCACTTTGGTATAAATCAAAGATTGTTGAATTAATAATTTATCCGCAGTACTGTTACTGATTAAACTGCTCTGCTGAAATTGTTTCCGATCCAAATGTCACTATCTAACTTTATTTGCTTGTAGAAACTGCATGCATTACTGAGCTTTCTGTGCCTTTCTATATGTGAGAAAGAATAATGGGACTAAAGCCAGTGTG
>OMOT01014130.1:1593-17959 GCA_900312575.1 Acanthochaenus luetkenii | reverse complement strand
GCATTTAAAGGTATGTTAAATTATGTTTGTCATTGCCTAAAATATTGTAACATCAATAACATGCAACACGTTCCCTTAAGTTACCCCCTTCACATTATCTTGGAGCAATGAGCACCATTGCTTTAAATGAACGTGTGTCAAAATGCCTTAGAGGAAAACACATGTATGCCGATTAAGTAAGTTTAGACTTGGACATGGGGACAATAGTTACTTATTTGACTACTGCACTTTAACGTCTTGAGCTGTATCGTCCAAAAATGATCGCCGTTGACTTTCGTTGTTTGATTTTGCATTTACTCCTAGAATAAAAACAAGGATTAGTTTGCCCAGCTGCCGCAGCGCTTTGAAGGTCAGCCATTTTGTGTGTCCTTAACGTTGTTTTCCCCTGATGCAGCACAGTGTAGTGATGGTAAACATATGCGTCTCTTCTTCCTTTTTTGCCGACTGCACTTATCTGCGAGAGTGCAGGGTGCTGATACCGTTAGTTTCCAAGCTGTGGTGCACCGTTCAAATTTGGCTTCAAACAGGGGTCCTCTGCCCAGCCCACTTAGTATTCCAACGACGGTAAGGTCAACCCTCGTTTGATTAAAGGGGGGAGAAAATATATGGAAAAAACAACACCCATGCCCGTGGATAATTTAGGGCTTGCGTCGCTAGAGGGCTTAGCGAAAGGCTCTTTCGCCCGCGTTTCACGGGGAGCGTTAGGACCAAAAGGGGGTCGCACCGTCGCCCTTCCTGTGCGGCCCCCCGAATCGCTCAATCAAAAAGGAGGCACGGGTGAATCATCCTGTGCTCGATCAAGCTTTGCCTGATCAGTATGCACATGCAGGCAGATGTGTGTGGTGCATTAATAAGGTTCTTTCCGGACTTTTTCATACGTACGTGCTACATAAATGGATGAAAAAAACAAACCCGACTAACCAACCAAGCCATTTTGTTCCCTTTTTGTTTAGCATGGAAGCAACTAGCATGGTTAGTTGCGGTTTGGTAACAGTGGCACGGCTACAGAGCCAAACATCTGCTCATGGTCCCAGAACAAGCCCGGGCATTGCTGCTGGGTCACACAACCCTGTCAAAGTGAATAATGAGGCGTTCTCCGAGGCTGAGCCCGCGCCAGACTGGGTAGGTGATGCGCTGAGGGCAAAGCATGCTGGGAGCCGCGCGGTTGTGGGTACATCGTGATGGCTGTCAGTGGATCGGATGAAGCCGGAACCCTTCATGATGTCAGATAAACACTGGGAGCGCGGAGTGGCGTGCCCGGCCACGAAACAGATTGGAACGCTCTGGGAGAAAGAGAGGAACAGCCAGGCACGACGGTGGCTGGGCCTTGAACTCTCCTGCAGTTTTCTTCTCCTTCACTTTATCCCCCCTTCCCCTCCTCCACCAACCTCTTTGGCAAATTGCGCCTCTTCGCCAAACCCATTAGACTGAGCTTTTGAGGCGGCGAGAGGCAGTGAGAGCTCGCTTGTTATTTCGCCTCCATTGTCAACGAGATCACTGGTCCCCTTTCAAGTGAGCCAGTGCCTCTCTTTTCTAGACAAGGTTACATACAAAAGCCACGAGCACAGTTGAGACTTCAATGCGCACTTTGATGGGGACATGATGAGACGTCACAGTGAAACAAAACGCAGCTGGATGTTATCGAGGAGGATTCTGTGGGGGAAAACAGGGACGGACAAGGCTGTCAGAGGACTGTCCTGCGTACGTCATACATGGCATTTGGTGTGCATGTTCAAAATAGATGTCAGGATGTTTATAACCATTTACCAACCACCTTGAATCATAGACACTATGTGAGACACTTTTTGTCTGCAGTATTGTCTGCTGGTCTTAGGGCGCGCTCACAGCAAGCATGTTTGGATTGGTGTATTTAAATGTATACTCCTTTAATTTGGTGGAACAGGCGAGAACGATGCCATTCGAACAGCCTGCAGAGCGATTCGTTAGGAGTGAGAATGTAATCCAAACCAACTACAGGACACGACCCCAAAACACCTGGTTCAATGGATATGAGGAGATGGATGTTGACATCCGATAGCCAGCAGTTGCTCATGCTTGGAAAGCATAACAAAATGAACCAAGGGCAATGAGCCGAGGGTCTGGACTGATGCTCATATTCAGCTATTTCACGTGTTAACTGATATGAAGACCTGAGACGGTAAATTACTGCAAAGACCGCACACATGTCCATCATGCTTAGCTTAACCCACAGTGTGGGCGCCTTTTAATATTTTGTGAATTTGATGTGTAATTATAGCCTCGACAATTGCCATAGAATAATGCATTATTGCATTATTGCCTTACAGTCCCACTGAGCATTCAGATTCTGTCTCAGGTTTCTGTCTCGAAGTTGCAGTTACAGCTTGATGGAAGGACACACCAAGCAAAACATGCGCGCTTATTGCAAATACAACAAACGCTGTACATCGTCCCATATGTAGGAAGTGACGTGATAAATCAATATGCTTCCCGTTTTATTTGGTATTAAAATGAAATACATCATAAAAAAGCAACCTCAGTCTCAATACTCCTCAATAACTAATCAGTATAAAAAGTGAAACTTGATTTTTTAAAATTATGTTATACCCTTTATACTTAAAAACACTTGTAAGATGACGTCATGACCAACTAGCCTAAAATAAATGCCTCTTAGATATCGTCAACATTTCCCAGATTTGCTCATTGCTTATTTTAAATAGTAATAATTGAGGAACTTTCCTTGAAAATATAATATATTTTTTAATCATCACTTCTGTCATTAGCCCTCGGAGGAGCAATTGAAAAATATGGTATGCTTCACAGGGGAAAGTGGGAAATACATATTCCGCAAAGATAAATTGAACATTAAGAAATACATTTAAAAAAGCTAATGTTGCTAAATGACACTATCTGTTAATATGTAGTCATTTGGAGACTAAATTAATGCAATTTGTTTTTTGTATCTTTCTCTCCCCTGCTGTCTTATAGATGATTCAATGAAACAGGTGATTCCATCCCTGGTTTGGTTCTTGGTAAGTTGTATCTTTTCCTTGTATTATTACATTGGAACATGCTCTATCAAAGATGTAACTTCATTATTATCACTGAAATAATTACAATATATATGTGATGCATACAATATATTGAAAATCATATAGTGGGCTGCACATAGAGTTTATAGCACTTCACATGGGCTTTAAGACTAGTTTAGTTTGACTGATTGGTGTATTACCACTGTATAGCAACACAGCTATTCATAGTATTCTGTTACATCACCACATGGCCATTTTGGTAGGAACATAACAGGTGATTATAATCAAATGACAGCCACAGACAGTGAGCGGTGTATATGGTAAAGCACCATATTGGTAGGAAATGCATGTGACGACATGGGAAATACTATGAATTGTGGGGGTTATATGTCGTATTTAAATATATTGTCCTGTTTTTATTCTGAGGACACAAATCCATAGCACCCTTGTGTGATATGGTTATGTTGTTGCTCAGAGATCAACAACCTCTCTGACATGTGTGATCAATATTGGCCCTGGTGGGATTTCCCAGACCCGAATTACAGTTCTTTTAACCTAGGGCTATCATAGATACCTGAGAATTGTAAATTGAAAAGTTTTGCCTGAGGATTGGAGAGAACATCCTAAACACTGTTTCATAAATAATAGAAAAAGTTTCACACAGTCAGCAACTATCCTCGGACAAATACAATATCCGTGTTGGCAAAAATATGTTATTGTCAAACTGGGGTGGCCTTGAGATTCACTTGTGCTTATATGTATGCTATGTTGGCCAACTCCTGGGCCTATTTATGAATTCTCTCCCTCTGAGAATGGATGCAAGAAAATAGATAAAAGGAAACGGCAGAAGAAATCATTATCGGATCATATTTACTGGGTATTAGATGCGGCAAAAAACGATATCCAAGAGGGATAGGTAAAGTACTTAGATGGCTCGATTCGTCTGCCGATCAGGCTTGTCCTCAGGGTGTCCGTGTGTGATAATAATACATTTTCCATCAATGTGAGCACATTCTCCTTACCTCTCACATTAGAATAATAATAATAATTTCAAAAAGACAATTGTGAGTCCAAAGGAGACACGACATAATGGATTTGGAGGGAAAGTAACTGCTAAGGTGACTTAAAAGCTAAATTATCAAAAGGGCCATAATCATAGTCAGTCGCACCAGACGGCTCATGCCTGATGGTGCCTTCAACAAAGGCAAGCGGCCTGGGTACTTTGGTGATGACGGCCTTGCAGGAACATAATGGCTGGAAGGCGCTGAGAAATGCCCGTCTGACTGCGCAGCAGTGTTGCAGCATTCATCGCTGCAGGAGATCCTAAGTGAACACCAATCAAAAGCAACCCGGAGGCCCTCACAGCAAGCTTGAACCGCACAGCATGAAACCTTCGAGAAGTGGATGGCCGTTTCGCATACAAAATAAAATGAAATAAAAAGGCAAGGCATCTAGTGCAACTTAAATAGACCCGGACTAAAAGACTTAAAGCCTGTAAAAGATCGTAGTGGGGGTGTGTGATGTCACAGCAGACAGCAGGAAGGAGGAAAGAGCATCCTTACAACCCATTGGTTATCTCACCGCCTGTTTCCCCAGGGGTCAGTGGGCCACATGGCTAAAGGCGGCAGTGCGCTTACAACAAAGTCAAACGTGCTCGAAATAGAAACACGGTCGAATGCCGCGTGCAAATATGTGTATTTGGTTTTTTTCTGTTACACTCTGCACCAGTGGGGGAGCAAGAAGGTTAAAGAGACAACCGGATACAGGAAACCGGATATAGCGGTGAGAAAAACTCAAGAGTACAACAGCAGTGGTTGCGGTGAAAGAGAAACTGATTGATTATGACGATTTAGAAGCCGTATCTTTGTATCTTGCACTAAAAAAAAGGAAACGCAGAGGAAAGAGGAGATATATCTGCATCCACTAAATCAAACCAGTAGACAACATGGAGAGTTTATCACAAGATGTGAGCATAAACAAAGGCAATGAATAGACTGAAGAGAAAATGAGCCTATCCCAGCATGCATTGGGCAGAAGGCAGGGAAACACCCGGGACAGTTCGCCAGTCCATCACAGGGCTAAAAAGCAACACAGAAGGATAATTAGATTTGAAATGAGGCCCATCGGAAGACCGTCAGATTTGGGGAACCCCAAATGTCAATTTCCCCTTTGTGGTCAATGGAGCAGCTTCAGGCCCTTTTATTGCTGCTGCCACAGGCCATATGAACAGCATGTTTTTCAACTGCATCAACAAATGAAAATGACGCTCTGTGCAGTACAGAGATTTTCTGTTGTCCGGCACAACATGAACAAACAGGTGCATATTGTGATCCGCTTCTAAACCCTGTAACTGCATGAAGCCACTATTACCACTGCTGGCTTTGTGTATAGTTTTATGGTTTACAGAGAGGTTAGAGGTCAGGGTCAGCTACAGAATTGCTTCCCTGGTGTGTTCAGTGTCTTGCTCAAAGACACTTCAGCAGGGTGTATGCTTGCCAACCTGGGGACTTAAACCCGGATCCTCTGGTTGAAGAACAGGCTCCCTAACCACTGCCTAAATATTTTACTAAATATAAGAATCAATGTAAATGTACATCAACTTTATTAGATGGTCAGGTGTCATGCATCAATAACATGTTTACATGCACTGCATTAATAGCCTGCCCACTCATTCTAACCTCTGCTCATAAACCTCCTGTGTATTAATCTAGGAAGGAAAGTAGCAGGGAGTAATGGTGGAACATGAGACCCTATCTTACCATGAGACCCACGTTTTATCGCCTCGCTGAAGTTCCCACCTGAAGAACAAGAAAGGTTTTCCTAGAATAACATTTCCGATGTGGAAAATACTTTGAGTGGTATGAATGATCTGGTGGGGAAACGGACAACTTTCAGGGCTTGTTAACAACTCAAATGAAGAATCAATGATGTTTGTGGGCAGGTAATGGAGCAACATACCCCAGACCTAACTACAGCTACATTATACCGTATATAAGTATCAGCTAAATGTGTAAGTGTTGCACACAATGAATATCAGACTTATTACATATTTTGTCCATTCAGTATGGAGCGTGGTGCAAACGGTACCGGGTAAGTTATCAAACCTTTAAGAGACAGTAGCAGGCAAACACAATATTGGAAAGGTTTTTAGGATTGCATAGTGCTGAGGCAATGTTTAATGAATTATTAGAGGAGGGATGAAGGGGCGCAGTCTAGTCTGAAACAAAACAGCACAACATATCTTGTGATAATGAAATGGAATTGATAAATTATTTGGTTTGACGTGTTGGTGTACCTACCTTTGATTTTGTCCGAAAATGTGACATGAATAATAGGAACGCAAAAGAAAAACAGTGAGATAAATCAAAGTGAAAGAGCCCGTGTGTGAGAGTTTGACAAGAAAATGAATTCATTCTTGGGTGTCTGGCAGACAAAGTGTCTCGTCCCCCGTCAAGAAAGGCCCACTCCGCTAAATATGAGATGGACTGTCTCACCCGTTGTTGATGCAATTTGTAGTCTGGCCTCCCATGGTCTCCGTTTAAAGGGGCTCACATGCGAGAGACTCACCAAAGACGAGCCTGCGACTGAAAGCTGAGACGGATAGTGCAACCGAAGTGGTGAAAGGCATGAAAGAACGAACGAGACAATCAAAAGCGGCATGCAGATTGTCAATGTGACTTTTAAACAGGCAGCCAATGAACAAACATTGAACACGGAGTCACATGACGGCCTGTGCAAATGTTTAATCGTTGATATTGGCATAAAGCAATATTCAGTACAAATAGCATTCATTATTCCTTGCAATGAACAAGATAGTAACGTGAGGGCTCTGCGCAGCGTACAGATTATGTCAAGATCCGAGAGTAAACCGTAAAGCCCGTGACGGGAGTTATGTACATTCTGAGTAGTGATGTAAACCGCGGAGCGAAATAACGTATTGTTAGGACGCTACAACCATCTCTGTTCTCTCTCGCTGTGGTTGCACACAGAGACACAGTTAAAACGAACGTTGGAAATAATACAATAAGAAAGTAGGCATACATATCATATCACATTATCATATCATGTCATCATCGGTTGCGCAAAAGGGGGCTTTGTGGCAAAATGTGTTGACCTTTGACACTTGGATACCATGGCGTTAGTGTGCAGAAAACGGGGCTGTTGAGCTACTGGGCCGCATGTTGTGCTGAACAATGAAATTACGGCGCATTCACTTCATCCTTGAATTGTTACGTCTATAAAACACAATAAATATCAACATTTGTCAACAATCAAAATACAATATTTTAAAGATTTATTTGTAAAGATATATATATATATATATGCCATCGTTATCAGTCATGGGAAATGTAAACAATGTTTCAACGTGTAAAATCGAATCTACTCAAAGCGTGAGGTATACCGAGGGCTGTGCTCTGGGTCTTTCGAGGAGGGTCGTTTCGGCCCTTACACCTTCTCCGCCGCCGGCGAGGTTCTCACGGGCCGCAGCGGCAACTCATCTGAGGTGTCCACCGGGTGGTCGTGAGCTGGAGAGTCCTCCTCAACATGCTGGTGCCTTGCAAAGTTCACGAAGACCTGGAGGATCAACCGGGGGGAGAAGATGGTTATACGTGTAATGCACACAGAAGGGCCTTTGGATTTCTGGCTACCCATCTTGATGTTGCTCTGCACCACCCACTCAGAGAGATAGAGGCGCTGACAACGAGTCGACAGACGAGGGCTCTGTGATGCGTCAGAGGGGAATCGATCCTCTAACGTTCGTAAGACGCTGCTGTGTATTTCATTGTGTCGTGAACGTCACTGCACTCCGGACGTTTCCCCGCTCGTATTGTTTGTGGGAAAGCGCCGCACAAAAAGCAACAGACGAGAATCAAATAAAATCATAAGAGCATTGCTTTTTCATTAAACGATTGTCGGCGGCTGTGCGAATATGAGAGGAAATGGGAATTACTAGGTTCTATTGGGAGTCCCGATGGAAGAAAACAATCCAGGCCAATTCCATCAGAAACTAGTCAAGCTCTATATTTGGCCTTATACAGCAGGGGGGGTTTAACTGAGCGGTTGTCATTATTCCCCGCCTTATCCATTAGCCAGTCCTGTGAAGTAAATCCTTCTTAATAGTTAGACCATAAATTAAATGGGATGGAACAAATAAAAATATAGTAGACTTTCAGGCTTAGATGCATTTCTCTTTTATTTGTTTTTTGGGAAGCCCAGATAATAAAGACATAGAGTAATACAGATCTGTTCTCCCATCCTCATCCCCATCCTCCCACCCGTTCAAGCTCTTTGACTGTTGTGACTGTTGACTGTTTTTAATTAGCCAGCTGCATTACATCTATGGCCTTCTATGTTAGATAAAGCAAAAAAAGTCTTACTAGCGCATGGAAATTCAAAAAATGTGGAAACAAAGGGAGAGGTTTGCTAATTTCCCAAGATGTACATACTGTGTCATACTGTGTAAATGTCATACTATGTCTTTGCTTGTGAAAACATGGACAGGTGGTGTGTGATATCTAAGATTTAAAAAAGGAAGGGTGTAACTCTACCAGATAGCAGATCATCGCCACTAATATTCCCGAAATGTAATAACTGAGTTCACTCTAAGGTAGAATAACAAGTGAAAGCTTTGTACATTTCTAATTAAAAACACAAGCTGAAACGTAAAGCCCCCACGTGTAGAATATTAACTTCAATACATCATTCTCAAATTCATGCATAGTATAATGGCCGTAGAAAAATGAGACCATCACTGTGAGAACTGGTTTACTCTTTCTGTCGTTTTCTCTGCGTTTATTCTGTCGTCTATTTCACAGTGATGTACTGTTGTACCACCAAGGGACGCAAGGGGTCGCCAAAGTCATTGAGTTTCAAATTCTACTGTCAGCAGCTTTCTGCTAAAGGATGACTTTGTTAACCGGTCTATGTACATGGACACAGTGTAAGCTTATGGAGCTGTTAGCTAGTTGTTTATGAGAAAAGCATGACATTCTTATCCAAACTGGTGGACGACCATGTAACTGGTGAAGCGAGCCACGCCTGCAGACCACAAAGCTAGAGCTTGCGTCTGTTTGTGTGATGTCAGGCCATCAGCTGTCTGTATCAAGGTCACAGTTGTCAGAGCATCTTATTGGGGGAGAACAAGTAAGAGGATAAAAGTGACAGTAGCAACAAACAAAAAAAACACCCATCCCTCTCGGCTCCTGACCCTGCCACTGGCTGATATTGCCTTGATATGCTGAGACACGTACAGCATCTCCTATGGATGGAAATATCTCGCAATACTGAGTCAAGACTACATCGTGTTGGATTGCGATTCATAAACACTGTTCATATGTTGAACGGTGTATATAGTTTAGCCAACCATCCAGTCATAACCTGAACTTCATGCACCAGTGCTGCTGAGAGGCATTTTCTTAATAACAGATGGATACAGGCATTAATTACATCACAGAGGGTGAATTTGGGTGTTTATTAGTATATATTATATGTCCGTTGAGGCAGAACAGAGGGGAAGGACGTTGAATTGAACAATTAACCTCTCTTGTGTATCATGGAGTCCCTGCAGAATACACAATGGCTGTTTTTTAAATACATGCCCCCGCCATGTGCATGCTCAGCCATGTGCATGCTCAGCCATGACAGTTCACACACTGTCTTTCAAATGTTCTTCAGAAGTGGAAAATCTCACTTCTCTTAGTTTAAAAAAAATAGTTTAGTTCAGTTCAGTCTAGTTTCAGTTAGGGTAGTAGTATGCAAAGGATGATAAGAGAGTGTGAGGACTTGAGAGAAACTGACGGAGCTCATGCAAGGGCTTTTTTACCAATAAAACAATGTAATAATAAAATGGAGAAAATAAATAGATTATATGTATACATTAATATATTTTTCAACTATAAAAGGAGGAATAAGTGCGGTTTTTACTGCCCCATAGCATAAAATGGCCATAATAAATGCGGGGGATTGATAGTGTGTTTGATCAATACCAATGACTCAAAAGTTACTTTTCCAGGCGCTGAGATTTCTGCCTTTTAAAACTCACTTTCTGGCCTGTTTTGGAACAAAAGCTAACCCTAACCCAATGGAGTTTCAAGACCCACCCAACGTATTTAACACTCCTTTAATAATAACAGTAATACCCAGAAGTCATAATAAGTACAATGAAACAAAAAAGTTGAATTCACTGAGGTGGAAGTCAATTAAATAAACCTAAATACCCTTTTTGAGTCATTTTCTAAACATAAAAACCCTTTCCTTTTGTACATTTTGCTTCACCACGTATATCTATATCTGTCCTCAACACCAATAATTGGGAACACATACTGTACATTATGGTTCTGAAAGTTCAGCTTTGGGGGTGCAGCAGTGACAAGGTTGAACCAATGTACCGAATCCATACCATTACTTCACATTCCTGCCACACGGTCCCTTTGAAGGACAATTTAGAAAAGTCATATTTTCCTTTCAAATGCTCCCACTGCACTGTCTCGGCCATCAGCATTAACGGCCGAGCTCCAGTCTGTGCGGATCAATATTAATTGTAGTTCAAGCCGGGTCTTACAATAGGTCAAGGCTTCTCTCTATAAATCATCAGCTGAAAGGTGACTGTCTGGGTCTCCACTGGTCCTCCAGTCCGGCTGTGTTTTAACGCTCGGACTCCCTGGTCGAAGTATGATTTATTTAGTACTTTCTATGATCTGGTAAATGTTGACCATCGCACAATTTGGGACAAGTTGCCTTTTAATAAATAAAGTTAAAATACATAAGGCAAGATGGGGGTCTCTCTCTCACACAAAGCACAATGGCCAAATGTATCTAGTTCATGAATTCATATGATATTTGATCCTCACATTGCAACGGCTACCATTGAACAATGTTGTCTGGATTATTGATTTGATGCCCAAGTCATCTAGAACACGTGGACATCTTCAGTCGTTGGGCGAGACATTAGTTTCGCTTCGCTGGAGAAAATGTAGATGACGAAATAACATTCTTATCGCATTCCTCATATCACGTCATTTTGATTTAAAATAAGAGAAATAAAACTACGGTTCTGCGGTTTGATTCCCATACTCTACCACAATGCAGATGAACGCACAGACAAGCACACGTGAATGCACATACATGCACACACACACACACACACTGGTTTTCATTGTGTTTGAATTTGCATTTTTATAGGTCAGCCTTTTAATAAAAACGTTATCTCTGTTTTTATGACAATTTTGTTGAACATGTCTGTTTGTTTGTTTTACCTTACTGTTGATTGTGTTTGCATCCCCTGTCACTATTCCGTTACGTGGAGCGCTTTGTAACTGTGTTTTAAAAAGTGCTATATAAATAAAGCATTACTGACTTACTTAGTTACTTACTTACACACACACACACAGAGAGTTACACTCCATTCCACCTCTCTCTGTCTGTAAAATAAGTGGTAGATTCTTATCCAAGGAGAGTGGACAGGTGACCTTTCTAGACCCCCTCAGAGGGTGTCCTCACCTCCCACACGGTCATCTGCTGCTGAACTAATGCTGTGCTTGTGGGACCAGGCACACTCAGACTCACCTCGGAGGGCCTGATTGCACCAGGTCCCCAGGGCCATTTGGAAAACACAAGGTGATGCCAGTCCACAACAGGCAGGGTTCGGTTTATCTCACCAACCAAGGGGTTCTAGCCAGTGCAACGACAACAAAAAAGGCATTGGCTTGGGGAGCTACGTATATAAGGTCTCAGGTCTAGAACGCGGATCGATACTGGGACCCGGCTGCTGAACTATCTTGGCTACACATGCGGCGTGCACGCCTCATTGGTCAGTCAGACAGCAGCCTAAATGAGAGAAGATCTTTACTGTGTTGGCAACGATAACTCTAATTAAATCGAATCATGGACCGTGCAGACTTTTGTAACGGTGAGCACTAAAAGAGCTGAATGCATTGACTGAGGACCTAATGATCTCTTGAATTGAGTCGGAGAAAGATCTGCCGAATATGGGCCACGTTCTAAATGAAGCCCATGTTCAAGAACACAGAAATGACAATACAGGGCAACTTACCAAACTGGAAACCAAAAACGTTTGTATTATTATTATTTTTGCTCCGTTTGAATCTCTGCTGTGTTTTGGTTTGGGGTATTACCTTTTTTAAGTACTAGGCACATACGTGTTTTTGCGAAAGAGAACATTGTTAAAAAGTAAGAAAAGGTGGACGCATCTTTGGAGGACTGGAGTGAGGCGTGCAATGTGCCCAGATACAGACACGAGCGTGAAGCGAATCCAATATAAATGCTTGACGCGCACATACAGGACATAACTGTTAAATGGCATCAGGTTCAGCGAGGAACATTCCTGATTCAAGAGGAACATTGTTTCATCGTATTTGGGAATGCGTGAAAGTAAATACATTTTGGAAAGATGTAATGAATATGATAGATCAAATTGTATCTAATAAATTGCCTCTTGACCCTAAATGTTTTATTCTAGGTCTGGACCCTGTCTAGTAAAGAGAAGAGCATAAACTCATAGACATGTGTATCCTACTAGCAAAACATAGAAATGCATAAAAATGTTCATGGACCACAAACTGGTACAGAACTTGGGGAGATGTCCTCATCAAAACTTCAATGCTTGATGGTTTAGTACAGGTAATTCATGACAAAATAACAAAGTAATTTCCCAGTAAAATAGATGTAATAACTGTTATCTAATGCTATAACTAGTTATTACATCTATTCTACCTGGATATTACCTAGTTATTTTCCGGTCATTACTGCATAATTAATATGCTTTAATTTAAAGGGTTACCAAAAAGTCCTGGTGCTAATCCAGTTCGAAGGCCTTACCTGATCCAGAGTGGTCTGGGACACAGAGTAGTCCTCCACGCCTAATCTCTGCTGATGGCTGGTGAACTGGCTGAAGATGTGGGCCAGAGCCCCCTCTGTGTACGGGAGCTGATATTGCAGTGTGTTATGGTGCTTCTCCTTTAGGATGCTGCCCGGGAAGGACTGCTGGACAAAGTCCTCGACTAGCAGCAAGTCGGGAGGAGACCCCCCAACTCTCACAATCACTGTGTAGCCATCACCAAACCTGGAACAGGTATCCACAGGTAAGCATCAAGCGCATGAAAAGATGTGCGTGCAAGTATGCATACATATGATCGCACACACACACACGCACGCACGCACGCACGCACGCACACACGCACGCACACACACACACGTGGGGACACTCCAACAAAGAAACACTTAGATGCATCCTCCTCTTTGCTCCTCACACTAATGACAACTTTTATTTGTATAGCACCTTTCACACACAACGTGCAACTCAAAGTGCTTTACATCAATACAAAGCAAACAAAACAAATAAAAGAACAAGCAAATTGCATTTCATTAAAATAATACAGTTTTAGCAGTTTCCTGAAAATGCCTCTCTAATATTACGTGTTCCACAATTTAGGAGCTTAGTTTAAAAAAAGGCTGCATCCCCAATTTTCTTTTGACTGGAGTGTTGTACTTCTAAACCAGCAGTAGAAGACCTGAGGGCTCTTGAAGGAAATGTAGAACAGCGGGGATTCTGTAATTTAAGCCGGTCGTAAGCCATTAACGGCTTTGTATATAAGTAAACGGGCTTTAACATCGATTCAAAAGGATACTGAGAGACTACTTCATTACCATTTCCCCCTTGCTCATCTTCATCATCTTCCTCTTTCACGCCAATGCCAAATTGCTTACTGCCGCCTGCCTCAATAATGCACTCAGTGTCACATAGTGCCAGCACGAGCACGAGTTACAGGAAATGAGAAGGAGAAGAGAGAAAGAGAAAGGGAGGAGGATGTATAATTGGTCTTAATTTCCCCAGCCACCTCACGGCTCCCGGGTGCGGCGAGCTGGAGGAGCAGGTGAGTCACAAGCATGCGAGAGCAAGAGCACGCTGCTAGCTGCTGCCCAAAGAAAACATCCATCTCTCCTTTTCCCCTCATCTCCCATTTGCGACGTGTAGCCAGGATGCAGCGCGTTATTATTAGTACGTCGTGATTTGACATATAATTCCATAACTAGGACAAGTGGAATAAGTGTCTACGCGCATGACGACGTGTCCTAAGCAACTACAGAATCATCGTTGAGCATGAAAACCGTCTCCTCTTACAAAATTGTGACAAAACACAAATACTTCTGGGACAATCGGCACATTAATTACTTTCAGTATATGACGAGTAGTGCAGTGCTTGATTTCTGGCTGGAAAGTTACTATCAATGAGCAGCCAAAGACTTTTACAAAATGTGCCAGCGTACCCAACTGACACAACTGTACAACATGAACCATATCCTGGACACAAAGTACTATTGTCAGTGCTGCAATGGGCCATAGCTAAGCTCTCAAGATAATTAGCACGCCGCATCTTCCCGGTTGTATGCTTCGTCTGGCGAGCGCCAAATAAGACCGCCTTGCCTTGTTATTTTGTCGTTAGCGCTCTTATGACCCGTTGTTTTCCGCCTAATTAATTCCCTGATGTTGGATTTACTCCTGGAAATGTCCATTGTGGGCCAGTACAGAGATACACGCAAGGATAGTCAGAGGCTCCCAGAGTGGCAGTTAGAGATATGGTGAATAAACTGCAGGCCTCCACTATCCCATAGGGGGGGAGAGATGGAGATCTGTGCTGGCGCTGAGAAGCGGAATGAAAAGGCCCCACGGGCACCAAAGTCCCATTAGTTACAAGACGACTGCTTGAAGTTGAAGAGCCAAAGTGCCTCAATAAAGAGTCCAAATTCTGTTACTTTGCATAATTTGTTCAAGTGAGCTTTGGCACTTCTTGAAGTGGCATGGCCATGACCTCTGTCGCCTGGCTAATTCCTGCCACAAGAAATCCCCAAGACGGAGAAGAGCAAGTCGTGGAGTTCTGTCAAGGGTTTGATGCCACTGTGAAAGTTGCTATAGATATAAAGCAATATACAAACACGTTACATTGAATATGCGAAAGGAGGATTATACACGAACGTGGCTGCAATGCCAAAGAAAAATAAAACATCTCGAAACAACGTACAGGAACGCAAAGGGTGCAAACCGACTCTGCTGCAGGCCCAACTATTACTACTATTACTACCACAAACGTGAATAAATAAAAACGGAATAACAGCGAGAGAGGGAGAGAAGGAAGGGTGTTTTTAATATTGCGTTCATGTTCAAGTGTCAAGTATGGACACATCAATCTGGCACATCCGATCGCAGATGTCGCACTGAAAAGACACGTGTAACCACATCCACATGTTTCCGTACGCTTGTCTTACATTATTCTGTAATTTCATTGATTGTTGTTCAGTTCGATCTAGTTTTGGCTCATTTTCTGTAAAGTCCTTTGAGACATGCTTGTGATAAAGGGCTATATATATATAAATGAACTTGAACTTCATCCGCGGTATACTTTTATAAAACGCAACCGACTACCCAGTCTGTGAGCAGACACCACTTCCATGACATCACAACCATCCGCAGACATCAAACTCAATTCATCATCCAATCAAGACTATGACGGTAAATCCCGCATGTTAACCGCAGCTGGCGGCTCAGGAACCCAAGGACCGCCAAGCTCAGCCAAGATGCAAAGAAACTGTTTACAAAAATCCAATAATGCCAGGAAGCATTATGGCGAAAGGGTTTGTGGCGTACACGGGTAATGAAACGCTGCTTGTCAGTGACGGTAAAAGGGCTTATCAATTAGCTTTCTCTCGTTCTCTCTCCCCGTCTACCTTGTGTTTCTTTTTTTCAATCTTTCTGCCACTACACAGTGGCTTCAGGCGGCACAGTGAGAGGCATATCTTTCTTTCATATTCATCCCTTTCTATTCTGCCTCTTTTGTATTGGCGACAAAACAAGCTCTTTCGTCTTTGATGCGGTCCGTCTCGAACGAGTCAAACAAACTCCGGCTGTGAAAGCTGAGGGAATGTACTGGATATGTTTGAATAGAGCTTGAAACAATTCATTAACCTTCCACTTTTGACAGGTGACTGATAAACTCAACTAAGAGCATTGCATCTTGGGGCTGTATACGCCTTAGAACTACAAAATAAATGGACTGGGTTTAGAGTCATGATTGCATCACGTCACCGTCAACACAGCAAGGCCCATCATCCTTGTCCTCAAGCTTTACACTGCTACCGCACGTCCTCTCTGCAGCTCCCTCCTCCTCATTTCCATTACTCTGCCTCCATCCTCTCCCCTCCCCTGGTCGGCTGGAGAGTCCTCCTTCCGTGTAATTTAAAACAAACAACCGCCAGACATAGATAAGGGCATGACAGGCAGAACAAAAATGCTGCTCCCATCCTTCCATCCGAGGGAGTCTAGAAAGGTCACCCTCGCCGCT
>OMOT01014047.1:1827-22472 GCA_900312575.1 Acanthochaenus luetkenii | reverse complement strand
TAGTAACATCTGGGAACACGATCCTATGGTGTGGCCACGACTTAGTAACATCTGGGAACACTATCCTATGGTGTGGCCACGACTTAGTAACATCTGGGAACACGATCCTATGGTGTGACCACGACTTAGTAACATCTGGGAACACTATCCTATGGTGTGGCCACGACTTAGTAACATCTGGGAACACGATCCTATGTTGTGGCTCTGACTTAGAAACATCTGGACGATCCTATGGTGTGACCACGACTTAGTAACATCTGGGAACACGATCCTATGGTGTGGCCACGACTTAGTAACATCTGGGAACACTATCCTATGATGTGGCCACGACTTAGAAACATCTGGACGATCCTATGGTGTGGCCACGACTTAGTAACATCTGGGAACACGATCATATGGTGTGGCCACGACTTAGTAACATCTGGGAACACGATCCTATGGTGTGACCACGACTTAGTAACATCTGGGAACAAGATCCTATGGCGTGGCCACGACTTAGTAACATCTGGGAACAAGATCCTATGGTGTGGCCACGACTTAGTAACATCTGGGAACACGATCCTGTGGTGTGGCCACGACTTAGTAACATGTGGAAACAAGATCCTATGGTGTGACCACGACTTAGTAACATGTGGAAACAAGATTATATGATGTTTCTATTTACGCCAGCATCTAAACACAACGAGAAAATGTCCCCATGCAATGCATTTTACACTGCAAATAAACCCACTGTTCTTAAGTTCCAACAATTTACTCTATTCATGACTCCTGAATAATATGGGACCTTTGAAGGTTTGAAATGTTCACGGTTGCTATAGATATTATTTGTACATATTCTATGAAAGGTTCACAAGACAGAATCAAGTCATGTAAAAAAATTATTATGAATGAGTTTGAATGGGGAGGGAGAAAGCGAGCAAGAAAGAAAGCAAGGGGTAAATTGTGGGAGAAAGGGTCAAGAGAGCGAGGTGGGACAGAATGTGTACATCTTCAGAGTGCGGCAGTACACTGCAGTGGTAGCATGGTGTGTTTACTGCTCTTGCTCCAGGCACTGGCTGGGCCACACTGCACAGCAGGTAAATGAGTCTACTCCCTAATTTACTCACACAAAGCCAACTTTACAATTTATGAGATGTCCCCGACGTTTGCCTACAGAGCGTGGACAAAATGCACCTTCTATTTACAGGAGAGGTTGTGCTTCGTGGTTGTTGTTTTTTTACCTTCAGAAAAGTGGGTTTATGTCTGTAGTTGTTGTGTTAGTGTGTGGATGGGTGTATGCAGAGTGCGTGCACACGAGGATACATCAGCGCAAGTGTGTGAGAGCGGGTGTTATTGTCTGTGTGTTCTTTGAACTTTAAAAAGAGTCAGCTGGCTCAGTTACTGTATGTGCAGAAAATGAAAGATGGAGAAATACTCGGAGGTCATAGAGACTTCTTACATACATAAGGATGTGATGACGTTTTGGGATTATAAGCAGAGAAGGCTACAATTGCTGGGAGAGAAAAAGTGACATGCAAAGTCACAGTGCTTTTGATATCATTTGTTTGGTTTCTGTTTAATGTGTTTAATGTGCACAAGGCTCTGCTGGTCTGGTCTTAAGCAGGGTTTTGCACTATGTATTGTTTAAATCCAATTAGTTATTGTGTCAGTCACATAGTAAAAATACTTGGCCATGCTAAAGGATGATTGTAATGTCATCTTAAATGTGCGCTTGTGAGAAAGAAATCCCAGAAAACTGGATGTGTGTGAGTGTGTAAGTGTACGTGTGTGTGCGTGCTTTGATGTGAACGTGTTCACGTAAATGCATTTGTGTCAGTATATATATATATGTCTAATATTATCACGCCCCAACCATATCCTCCTTCCTGCATACACAGTAGCCATTACCTGCCAAGCCAGCAGTGTTCACCCAAGCATGTCAGGCCATGCTGTAATGTGATAAAAACCTGCTGGATGAGGCGTTCATCTGCCTCCTCCATCATAATGTATATTCATTATTACCCCATGGGGAATTCACATGGCACCCTCCCACATGTATGTACACAAACTGTACATTTATGTAAGTACCACACATAAAAACAATCACATACAACCATAGACATGTGACATACTCAGAAACACACACACACACGGAGAACAACATTCAACAGTACAACCACAGACATAACAAACATGCATACACACAGCGCTGCAGCCGCAGGCATCATACACCCAGGGACTCCAGCTGCGCTCAGAAGATTCCTCCCTCCCTCTCAATCACGCCACACTGATTTGAAGGACCTGCCGCTTGGCAGCTTTTCATTTCATGCAATTACTTGCATGAAAAGTGCTGCTTATTTCAGCTAAGCCTGAGTCACAACTGGGTGAACATTTTGTTACTGCTACCAATTATGACGGTTGTGGTAGCATGTACATAAAAATACATCGTGTATCGCAGACCTAACATGTGACAGGACCGGTAGTGCCACCCGGAAGTAGAGGGAAAGTACTCACCAGAGTTCAAAATTATACTTATTATATTATACACAGTGACCTCCAGAATTGCAGTAATGAGGAATTGTTAAAAAAAAGAAAGAAGAAAAAACGAGTAATGCTTTATTCTTAGCTGTGGACATTAAGAAAATGTTATTCTGTTACTCGGGGGCAACTGTTTAAAAAATAGTTCATTAAAAATGCAGATCCTTTAATTCTGCTTCTTGCTGTTCAATACATTTTAACTGGCTTCACATTTTTCTATTTCAGTGTAGACTGGAAAAAATAGTTAACCCAGGGTGGAACTACAATCCCGCAAAATTGTTACTGTACGGTAGTTGTATAAGAAGCATCAAAATAAAGCTATTTTTTGATACTCATGTTTCATTTAAAAACAAACAGCAATGGCAGACAAGAATGTGAAATGTACTGTCCTCCTCCTCATCCCCAAGTCATGTCTTACCTCCTGTGGTTCCCTCTGCTCAGCTTTCCTCCGCTACTTTAAAAACGGGATGTTTCCATTTCCGTGGCCCCTTCTTGACAGCTGTGATGTGTGTCCGACAGACTGAACACCACATCGTCAGCCTGTCACTACACAGACAGTCCTCTCTCCCGACCTTCCAGCTGTCTAAGAAGAACACAAACTATTTTTGTCCTCGTAGTTTTTGGACAGTTTCTCAGCTGGAGGTGGTGAGCCTTGTTGGTATCGCCTGTGCAGCTACAGTGCAGCGTTCTGATTGGCTTATGGAAGCGGTGACAGTATTGTCGCTTTTTTTTTTAAGGTTAAACTGGAATCACTGCTGATGCCTCATACGCCATTTGGACGAGTTCTCTGGAGGGCACTGTATAATCTATTTCTGGCGTACAGTAGTATCAAAAGGTAGAAGTTGCCTAACTAATATATATTTTACATATTACAGCCACCTGAGAGAAAAAGTGAAGATTAGACAATTTTGAAGTCAGTCTAACAAGGGTCGACAGCAACAACAACAAAAATCCAGAATCCAGCAGCACGATGTAATAAAATGGTGGAGCAGGTCCCGCTCCGCATACAGACATCGTGGAGGGAGCTGCAGCTGTCTTGTATTGACAAATGTAGCGTACGTCATGTCGACTCTTTGATAACTCAGGGCTTACCAACAGTGTGCTACTACTGTTTGTTAGACCGCATGCTAGCAGTACCAGTTCGCATCAGACAACTTCATACCATCAGGGGAGACTTTGAGTGGTCCAATAAGATCACAGTGTGGCTCTTGAAACACATCATGAAGTAGCTAGGCCCTATCTAATGGTGTATATTGCAAAGTATAATGGATAAACATATATTTGCATATAGATAGGTGGTACGTAAGTAAATATGTCAAGTATGGGCAATCCGCTAAGTACCGTACTCTGAAGATATTCTCATTTAGTTGGTGCCATTATGATTCACATGACATGGTCCACGGTCACACAGGTCCATTATAAGAATGGGTTCGTCTTACTCTATGATTACAAACCAGTTTGTGACCCTTGAGAAAGGCCAGTTCCACTTCAACCTCAGCGCTTCAGTGACAAATGATGCAGCAACCAACCAAGGCCAACTGGGCTCGACATTCATTTAAACTTGTCCACAGGCAAATGGAGAGTATAACATGTTCTGATTACTTCATATTGAGAGATGGTGGCCAAGAAACACCGTTTACATCGGGAATTAAGGGCAACTAAGGTGAGACAATGGGAGTTTGTTAGTTGAACTCCCTCTTGATGTGTTTAACCATCACCTTCTTCTGTTTGAAGATTGAAGATTCACTACATGGCATTGGGGATTTGTTACATGACATTGGGGATTTGCGACCAACACCCAGCTAGCTAGATTGCCACCAGGTCTAGTGGGATGGCTGGTATTCACCTGCATGAAGAGACTGTCCCGGGGATTTATTCGAATGAGGTGGTTGGAATTTGTTCTTGCTAACTTTCATGTCGTTTTTATGTCTTTTGTTTTCTTCACGTCCTTTTGCACGCTAGATCTCACAGCAGACAGCTACTCCCTAGCACAACTTTTTCATCAGGTCAGGCTATAACTTTACCTCTAAGATGCCGCTCATCCACGTGTTCTCACTCCTGCTGTCTACATTCCCTCCATCCCACTCTGTGTGTGTGTGTGTGTGTAAGGGGGGCGGGGGGCTGGGGGTTGAAGCCGTTGGGTGTTCTTTCAGTGCTGAAATAAAAGCTATGGATGATCATGGAGCATTTATCTCTGGTCCTGACTGTAATTGCCCCTCCACTTCAGAACATCCTGGAGTACATGTGTACCTGAGTAAGGATGCTGATCAAATAATATGCACAAGTGAAGTTCTTTGCAAGAGATCTTGACTGGAGAGATCTTGTACTAAATGCGATGATGAGAGTGTGTTTGCACTCTGTACACTGCAGATGTATGTGGGTTAGGGTTGGGCGATAGTATACATTCTCTCATCATGTCACGACCAATTGTCATCACATATTGTGTAGGTGCGATGATGTAAGGAATTGCGTTTTGAGGGTTTTGGGGGTGTGTGGGGGGTTACAGACAAGGTGGGGTGTCCTTTTGTTAAGACAGCTATCTATGCATTTGAAGCGCTGCAGGAAACCCTGAATGTCTCACACGAGGCTACATTTATCAAGGTAATTTCAATAAAAACACAATTTAAAAAACGGCAAGGGGGATTTCAAAACATTTCTCCCAAGCAAAATCCCACCATTTCAAAAAGAAATCTCTGGCTTTCTCCTGTGTTAACTACCCTTATTGTACAGTGTGATTTTTGTGGCCACATATAAACAAATAAACACAAATTAATAATCAAGAGGTCATGAGGTTTGCGGCTGAGAGGGTCAAGATACATAGTATTATGTCTCTATACTTCTATGATTAGTGTAGCCAGCGTGTGACAATTACATTGAAACATAATTAAAACAGCTTCCATATGGAGCATCGGATATTTGTGGTCCACCCAAGAGCTCAGTTTCAATCTCGGGAGAAGCACCTGGGGCACTGGAGCCAAGTCATTATAGAGGCACAAATACAAGCATATATATTTACATATCAACAATTACTAAATCAGTTTCTTTACTATGAGCACAACCTATGAAGACAACATTAAATTGCTATAGATTTTTCTTGCAGCTTTTCACTTGTCTGGTGGCCATCCACCTTTCTGATTGATTGGTTATGTAATGAAGCATCAGATTTTGCCGTAAAGGTTTAAACAATTTCAGCTTTTTCTACTCTCCACATCACAGATGAACATGCACCCCACTGGCTGTGCCGCCTAGCCTGGCAAAGTTGCACAACAAAAATTCATCATGCTCTTGTAGAGTGAAGGCTGCTCGTGAATGCACTGGCCAAAAAGGCAGAAAGTCCCTTAATTTTTTTGGTCTCATATCCTATGACTACTTCTAATACTACTGCTTGAGCATTGTTCTCTCTTCATGAAATTAGCTACAAAATCAGATTTGTTTTGCAAACTATTGCTTCAGTATTTTATTGGCTTGTATTGTCTTTCAAGTTTTGCACATGCATTATGCAATATCTGTTTTTGGCAATGCTAACAGCTCACTACATTATTTCCAATATTTCTCTGCGAGCAGGTTGCATTACAGGACGTCCATAACATGGTATAATGCCCTTGTTTTTCAACACGACAGCTCTCCTATTACTCTCCCAATAAATGCACATTTAATTAGATTTTATCATATAATATACAAAGTGACTCTTGTAAGGTAATCAGACAAATATAATGGAAATACATGTAATCAGAAGTTATCAGAAAGTAAAGGGGTTCCCACAAGAGTGCCTTTTCATTGTAAATCCTCATGACTTCATAATTTGGAACAGCAACTCAGAATGTATAGGCACTATAGAGGAGAGGGTACAGCATATAAACACACACATATCTAATTTATTAACTCCCAAATCAGAGTTGGAAACGCTTGCAAGAACCTGAATCAGAAATCAACAAGGTTTTAACAACCTGGAATAGGCATTTTTCCATAATGTTGGCATAAAAATGTCTATATTTATATGGAAGTTTGATATAAACTTTTTGCTTATTTGACTAAATCCTTATTCCTTATGGTGAAAATGTATTGTTAAGGTAATACTTTTTCTGATGGTTATTGCAAATAATGGATGTGATAGAGTTGGGTCTAATTGTACAAACAAACAAAGCCTAACTTCCACAAGTGGGGCCAATACATAAATAAATACTACTGTAATATATAGGCATATTTTCCCCCCTAATATTTGTATATGTACAAGAATGATAGGAATGCACTGATTTAAGCCTCTTTTTTTTGTAGACAAAAATTGTGAGGTGGAATTACCATTCATTGAAGCACTACCAATGCACCACAGTATTTATGTGTATAGAATGTGCAAGTGTGTGTTAGCCTTTATCCCTTATTTTGAGTCTGACAAAAGCAGAGGGAGATGTGCTACCCATTTAGTGTTGCAAAAGACCTTATGAATAATTAATTCTGGATCATGCAGATAAGAGGCTGACTGCTTGATGACTGCCAGCAAAGTGAGCAGATTATTCTCTGAGTCACCCACCGTGAATTCAACAGTCTAAGCTCCTTCTCTCATTCAAGGTCACGCTGAGCTCAACAGAGTCGACGGCTGAAATTCCTTACATGTCTTCCCAGTATTGACCCTGACCCCGATATTGTGCACCCAGAGTGCTTTCCAAACAACTCAGATGGAGGAATTTTAGTTCAATGCATGCTGAAAAAAACAAAACAGAAAGAAACAGACTTCCTATTACCTTGGAAAGTTAAGTGTAGATTGAAACACCCACATGCCTCTTTAAAAGATAGAAGTAGGAGAGTCGGGACTAATCTGGGACGTCATTATGAGAATCTATCTGGCGCTGCCCCGCTAATAATGAATGGGAACATTTCTGTGCACACGATTTGAACGGACGTCGGCCTGAGGTTCTCTCTACAAGCTGCACGGAGGCGTCAGACGTGACAACGGCTCACGTTGAGCACAACAACACAAAAAATGAATTCGAAAACATGTAGGGGAATTTTTCTCGCGACGTTAGCTAACATGTCAAGAAACGGCGTAACTGTTATTGGCAAGCCACTTATTGTCGCTGTTGGTTAGCTAGAAGGCTAACTAGTCAAGATAGCTGCATAGCTGAGGACTGCGAGCCGGAGCCAAGTCTTCTGGGGGTCGGGCTGGTAGGAGGGCCTTCAAACAATAACAAGAACACAGGCTCGGCCCACTCCGCCATATCCTGTTTACTAACACGAACATTCACTGCTGATATATATAGTAGTCATATTATGCGTCAGTGAAGCAGAAATATGACATATTTAACCTTGAAGACAAACTGAATATTTGCTCGCTTTTAATCAATAAAGTATTTTAGTTTTTTATTCAGTAGAAAATTCATTCATTACTGCATCTGAGCTAATTTCAACATTTCATTTCAGAGTCATCCCTTCCTTATTGGTGCACTGCATAGCAATGTAATCTAGTGCCCTTTTCAATCATTGCCGTAACACTGTTGTGGGTGTATGGCGGCCATTTTGAATGAAGGTCAGGCATCTGTTGTGCAGAGATTACGGAAGATCACAAGATCACAATTCCTTTCAATCTAGGTTTCATGACGGAATGAAATTACCTCCCTCCATGGATCTTTTAGGTCACTCACACATGAAGTCTTTATGCTGGTGGCCCCATCTCATCCCATCATATATCTCTCTCTCTCTGTGTCTCTCTCCCTGTCTCTCTATCTCTCTCATTTCTTTCCACCCCTCTCTCTGTCCTCCCAAGCGCTCATTTGTTTGAGCAAGGGTGAGTGCTCAACAGTGTCTCCCACAAACAAGAGAGTGTGTAGAAAGAAAAGCACTCCATGGTCAGCTACTGTCCCCCACCCTAAGTAGGGGTCAAGTGCTGAAGCCTAGTCTGGGGGTGAAGAATTACTCTTTCCCTTGAGAAGCTACAAATGTGCCAAATATGTTGATATGGTAATTAAGCAAATGTTTCTTCTAACTAGGCTTCAATCCAGCCCTGAGAAAATCTGACCAGCCGGATACTAGTTCTCAGTTAAAGGATAATTACTTGAGCCAGCAGGGCGCGCAAGTAGGGTGTTCAGTGCCATCTGTATCTATGCGGGTGTGTGGGTATGTATGTTTACACCATAAAACAAATAACCCTATGATGTTCATACTTGGTACATATGTTCAGCCCGAGGTACCCTGGAGCTGATTAGATTTTGAGGTAAAAAGGTTAAAGGTCATGGTCATGGGGGTCAAAAACACATGTCCGTCTATTAGGCGCAATCAACAGGAAGGACAGCTACGGAAAGGCACCCAAGGACACTTCGGCAGGGCGATGCTTGCCGACACAGGGACTGAAGGATGGTCTCCCTATTCACTATGACATCCTACCACCCCTGAACGCCACGCATCAGGGCTTGGTACTGTAGATTCAGTCACATATCAGTCTGTGCTAGTGTTTCTGCTAAGCCCTATTTGAATAGGGCTACTGGAGTGTCCAGTTATTTGCAGTAATTGTCGAGGTCCTCAGAGATTTGGAAAGTTTGCATTAAAAATGGAACTACTCTAAGAATTACTCCAACACTTGCTTTACTTTGGTTACTGCATGATGAAACACTGCTGCAGGTTCCAATGTAGTTCCACATATAGTTAAGAGTAGTGAAAGGTGAGGCTGGCAGTAAATTTAACCACCTGCACTATCGTTGAAAACCATGAATATAATACCAATTATAGATTTTGTTGGTCAAACCAGTGAGCCAGTGTTAAATAAAAACCTATAATTAATGGGATGGAGTTATTTGGTCCAAAACAAATTTCTGCAATGTCAAGCAATGAAAATAGAAAATGCAATGAAAATGGAAATGAAAAATAATGTTTTGCCTCATGCATCAGCAGGTTGGTTCCATCCAAGCTACATAATAAAGGCACAATTGTCCGGTGGTGATATGGGCCATTTGGCAAATTGAACCAGTATATTTTCAATGCAAAAACCTGTGTGTCCCATAGCAGACAGCTAGTTCAGTACTTTCCAAGAAAGATTTACATCATACTATTTGAGGGACTGTAATTTGTACATATGGTATTTACAAATAACTAGGGTTGGAATTGATTTCAATTGTATATCACATTTGAGTTATGGCACACATGAAAACTATGCATTGTTTTGTTTTATAGATTTGATACTTTGGCCACACTGTGGCTCTGTTTGTGGTCATGCTGTAATTTTGAATTGGCAGCAACTACAGGACAGCTAATGCCCTACATGCACAAAGATCCTACACTACAAGAGGACCAAGAGACAATGGAGTATTTATCTTTTCACAGAAACTACTAAGTGAATCAACCTACCCAGTTCATTATTTTTTCCTTGCTACATTGTCATAGCAATTTGATTTGTTATTGTAAAAACTTACTTATTTGACATATTTGCCTATATACACTTGTTATTAATGTGTTAATAGCAGCTTCCAGGTAGCATTTATATACTGTTTTCCATAATGTTGTCTTCCTGTTTAGTCAGAGGCACAGTTTCACATTCTACCAATCATATAAATGGGTGGCACGATGTTCTATGATAGTGAGGTCATCCCCCAAACAGAGTGCACTAGCTCGATCCCTGAGGAAGTATCATACAGCAAGATGCTTAACCCTTACCTGCTCCAGGGGCGCCACACTAGCTGATTGATCCTGCGCCCCAGAGGGTGAAAAGGGAATTCCCCCCCCCCTTAAGATGAATACCGTATATCAAATCAAAATCCAAAATTCCATCTAGAAAAAGTTGAGGGAAATGTAAATATCTATGGAAGCAAATATGAGAATTTTTGGATCCAAATTTGACCAATTGAATTTGAGCAACCTGAATATCGTTTTTATTCTGAATTTGTGAACGTTGAAAAAACGATCTCATATTCAGCTTTTGAAATTTCAAATCAAGAAATTTCCGATTTTAATTTCAAATAGGTGAACTCAGAACTAATATGTTGAGATACATGGTTTTCAAAGTAAAATATTTAAATGCTATGAATTCAGTGGTGTTTCAATTTCCATATGAATTATTATGTGGCTGTTAAAATGCTCATATTTACTTCCATACGTATCCTTTTAAATGCAAGACACAACATTTCTGTAGCCTCCAGCTCAAATTCGAAGGGGAATTCCCATGTTTTGAATGCAGCTATACGACATAGAATCAAGTGGAAAAATACAAGGTGCTGACAACCTCTCAGGAGTAAAGGCCACGGGCGATTAAGCCTTTAACCTTGCCTGCAGAAATGGCGCGCCTGACTCGGATCGCTTTCAGTCTCTCTCTGAGAAGACCATTATGGATCACCTTCTAAAGGTCAAGCCATCACAAGTATAAGGACAAACGCTCAACGCCGAATCATAGGTTTATGCAAAGTGATTTTACTCTCAGTTCCCTGCATCTTTTACATATTTGATGCGTCTATTTCATTTCTGCATGGCAGAGGATGGAAAGACGGCACACTGTGCACACTGTGCACACTCTGCGGCGGCAAACACAAAGGAGCGTTGCATAGTGAGTGCCCTCTTCTCAACAGAATACTCAGGCACGGCTGTTGCTAATATGACTAATTAATGAAGGTGACATGGGACCTCAGCGGCTTCAAGCGATGTTATGGCTGAACTGGCAGGGGAAGAGGGAGAGCTGCCTGGCTCTTTATTCCACATTAGTCACATCTGTGACAACTGCTGTGGATCGGTATTCGTGTGATGGCATTACCAATCGTTTGTTTTGTCTATTTTTGTATCTATCTATCTATCTATCTATCTATCTATCTATCTATCTATCTATCTATCTATCTATCTATCTATCTATCTATCTATCTATGTTTGAATCTCATTAATACTGCAACATTCATAGAGGTTATTTAACTTGCAGGATGATCAAGGCGGATTTTTCAACTACTATGACCATTAGGATTAGGAACAGAAAAAACTGCTATAAATTCTGCCTCAGAAAATACAAAACTTGAAGAGAGCAAGGCTTGTTTTGTTCATCTCACTGGTTGAATTCGTTAACTTGCTTTTTGAACCCCATGGTTGCTTTTTTTAATGGATCACATGATTTTTGTATTCGCTTTCATTGCATATTGATGTGCGATTCCTTATATAAGCCTCTAGGGGTTTTCTAAATCTCACCTGCACAATGTTGTTTCTTCTTCTTTTGTTGTTGTATTTCTGCTGCTTTGTTTTTATTGTGCAAATACATAAATCAAATCAAACTTCTCAGCTTGGGGCGCAGGTTTAAAAAAAGGTGTTTACCCAGCATGAAAATAACAAGGATACAAATATAGATTAGGGAAGTCAAGTGGTTGCCCCGGGTCCAGAGGAATTCTGATCATTCATTTGTAGAATACAAATAGGCTCAAGTGATTACCAAGCCACACAAACGATCTTATTTAATTGCATTTTGAAAGACAAATTCTAAGAATTCTTAATTCAGTCAATACCATTGACTTATTTCCATTGTAACAAAACAATCAAATGAAATTACACAACGTTTGACTATTTTCATCGCTCAGTAGTCGCTGGAACCAATTAAACATGCGTAGCCACATAATGTAGAATCTAGCCTATGGTTTTGTCTCTGTACTGAATGGTCAACATTCCTTTACACCAGGGAAACTATGACAATTTACTTAAGCTGCAGCCACTTGTAGCACATTCCCCATCAACGTAAAAAAAACTCAAATGTTTCTGTCGTGCAGTTATAGTGTATTCCTAACGGATTACATTTTTAGCTGTAGCTCCAGTGTAATGTGTAGCTGCAGGTGTAGTATGTAACTGCAGTGTGGAGTGGTTGCCAAATAGCAAAGCACTAAATACAAAACCTCTTTCTCAAAGCAGTGACAGATTATCACATTTCTAACAACAAACTAGCTCCTTAAGTCACCCAAATATAGAGAAATAAGGGACAAATTAATCGTTTTAGCTGCATTTTTGCATTAGAAAGACAAGAGGAAGTTGAGAGAGCGCAGGAAAGACAAGAGGAGACAGAGACAGAGACAGACAACACACAAACAGCAACAAGAGAGGAGGAGGAAAGACATTGACAGACAACACAAAAGGAACAGGACAGGAGAGAGACTAAACAGGCAGAAAGGCATGTGAACAACAGAAACTGATACCTTTACCGGTAAAAACTAATCCGGCAATGTCACGGGATTCATGTGTGAGAGGAATGTGTGACGCAGATAGCAACAGGAGAGAAGTGAAACAGAGAGAGGAGAGAGACAAGACACAGAGAGAACAAAAACAGTAGAGCAGAACTTACTTCAAGCACAAAATAAAAATGAAACAATTACTAAACAATTTGTATGAGTGGGGGTATGTGTTTGTCTTCGGCATGCGGTGGCGACCCCAAATTGGCCCCCCAAAAAATGTGCGGGCCCCAAATTCTTTAGCAAAACTTGGATCCTAGAAACGCCCCTGATCCACACCACCCAGAACCTGGACAGAACAACTGCAGCAATAGCTGGAATCAAGGATGAAAAAGCTCAAATATGATACTGTCCCTAGAGGTAAGGGAGGATGAATTACTATGCCTGATCTTCCATTAAAATGGCCTGGATTACTTCAGAATGGAAATGAGGCATAAGTGATATGGAGGCCAACCGAAGCTCAGCATACAGACATCATCACAGTAATCAGACAGCAGCAAAGCCTCCATTACAGGCTCCAAACACCTCCATAAACTATGGTGGGCTTCAATACAATCACAAATAGAAATGACCCTGAGGATGCTGTTAGGGTGCTTGTGGTGGTGGTGAGAACAAATCTAATCGGATGTGCACTGTATTTCCAACCGTGCAAACTGGAAATGAATACTGTTAGACGTGGCTATAAAATTGATATAAACTGGCAGAGCTGAATGGCTACAACTGATAGAAAATGTCAGGCTAGTACTGTAGCATGTTGCAGTGGCAAAAACATGTTGGTGTTTCGGACGACTCCTAAAAAGAATGAATGGCGGAGGAGATTTTGGAGAAAAGGCAGCTCAAATCATGTGAATACATACGATACAATCTCAGTGATTTATGAACAATTTGAAAATGTTCACAAGACCAAAACACATTGAAATAATGGGCAACACCTATTCAAAACATTAACCATGCAAATATAGCAAAGCATTATCAAATACATGTTGAGATTTTAATTCCATCAGTCACGATGTAACACTGACAAGATATGTATTGCTCAATCTGTGTGATGAAGGAAATATAAATCATATAGTAATATCTCTGGGTGAGAAAGTCAATTCTAGTATCAAAACCAATTGTAAGTTTCAATGGCATACAAGTACGATAAAATACCTGGGAGTTACAATTACACAGAATATATCAGATTTATATTATTATTATTATTTTAGGGGATATTGGAAAAACCATATCAAGGATCATTTAAAAAGATGGAATCTAATGCCAATGTCCCTGTATGGGAGAGTTGAAATGATACAAATTATTATACTGCAAATATTTATTTTCCTATTTCAGAATCTCCAAGTCCATATACCTAAACAAACTTTAAACAATGGGACAAAATGCTAAACAATTTAATATGGATTGGAAGAAAGCCCAGAGTGAAATTCTAAACTGTCAGCCAGCCCAGAGAAATTCCAAATGTGTTTAATTATTACCTGGCAACACGAATAAAACCCATAATGGTGTGGATGAATAAAATAGCAATGGTGAAATAGAGAAATATGGAGATTACTCAAATGGAAAAATCAGCGACTACAACCCTACAAAACAATTGAAAATAAATATATTCTAAATACAAAAAAGTTAAACATGAGCCACCACAAATTAGAAATTGAAAATATGAAATCGCAAAGATATGATACTGTATATGTAAATCATTACTCATTATATTCAGAATCAAAACTCAATTTTCGAAATGTAGATGGAAGAAATGAAGACAGCACTAAATCTATAATATGAATACATATTATTATTATTATTATTATCATTGTATAGGTATGTATTATGCAATGTACAGTATATATAATCAGACATGAGATTTGGTATATGAATACAAAATAAGGGACATCTATAGGCCTTATATGAAGAATGAAGTGATTTTGAAATGAGAGAATATCAAAGTAAATACGTACGGTGTAGAATATTATTATTATTATTTCTTTTTAGGGGAGGGTGGTGAGAAGATGGTATATGGGAAAGATGAAAAGGTTTACTTATTTATGTATTTCTATTCTCTACTTGTTGTGGATTATTGCTGAGAGAAAATAAAGTACAATTTGTCAAAACTGGAAGAAATAAAAGTCCCATCAGTCACACAAAAATGAGAAACATTAGTGAGCAGCTTAGTATTAGTAATAGTGCAGATCAATAGCAGCCGTAGAGTTAGGAATAAATGTAAGTCAATGTAAATGTAAGCTTACAGCCAATAAGATAACGACACATGAAACATGCCATGTGTTAAATTGCCTCGCATTCGGATTTAAGCGAATCCCTTTTCACCCCCTAACCGTTCTGTAATGATGAGGCCTGAATGGGCTCATAAGCACCTGCTGCAATACCAGGACTATTACCATTACCACACCAGAACCATAATGGCTGCCTGCCACTCAACATCATTATGAGATTGCCCCCAATGCACCAATGAATGCAGCTAATGTGGTCGCAACTTCCTCATATGAAGTCCAAAGTCCACTGTCAACGTGCCAATGGCTAATAGAAGCCTATGAGGGACTTAGAGTGGATAGAGATGATTATGGTCCTGCACATCATGTGTTCTGCATCCGCTGTGTATATAACAAAAGAGCCAAAGCGATCAGCATATGTGCCTTTTCGGTTCTTATGTTTAGATTGCTCATTGCTGTTTGTCTTCCCGTCTTGTGTGTTCCCCAGATGATTGGCCCTTACAGATCAGGTGGCATCACCTCGATGAAGACCAATTTCACAGTTAACTCAGTCCTCACAGGCCCAATTACAGGTGAATCTAATCCTGGATTAGACGATATGCAACTAGTGTTTGTTTACAAAGTTCAGGCGAAAAATAATGGTGCATTTGGAAAGATTCAATTGAAAGCCCCAGTCAGGGCTGCCCTGTCTCGCCGCTCCGATCAACATCATTCGTTTTGCATTTACTGTGAGCAATTGGAATATTATTGACTTGCTGGAAGGCGGCACAAACAGAGAAATAGGTGCGATGCATTTTTCCACTTCAGTGCCACCAGGCTTAACAATGAGGATATGTAACTGATGCATCAAACCAGTCCGATTTGACGTGTGAAATCTAGTTGGTCCATTACACTGATCTGTTTTGACAATTTTGCTATCGCTGCACCAAATGTCACTTTACAACAGCAACAGGAGATGCTTAGAGATATTAACTGTTTCCATCACACCTGGACACATTTACTCCGGAAACGAACCGTCTGCTTGTCTGCTTGTGTGCATCCTTTTTCACTCTGTGCATGATAACGACAAAACATCCCAAAGGATAGCAGGTGTCCATTAACATTACCAGTCCCGACTGATGGAAGGTCGCTATTTTTGTATAAAAGAAAGACAAAAACAATTTTCATATTTCTTCCATTTGATTATCCTTACTGTCAATGTTGTCAATAGTCAGGACATAAAGATCAGTATTTATTAATGACAAATGAGGAAAATTTGTTGGACAAAATGTTTGCAACCAATAGCTAGTAAAACAGCAAGGTAATATCTAAAAAAACACCATTAAAAGAATGAAAGCGGATGAGAAAACATGAAGCGGCTTGCTCAGATGGCCTTACATCTGTAATCTATACTTCCATCATCCTCCAAACATGTTGGATAGCGCCACTGTGCACAAGACTCACAAATCAAAGATCCATTGAATTTCAGGCCTAGAGAAATAAGTCAGAGTGCTCACCCCAAAAGAATCCCTCGGATGAAGAACCACATAAGTCTGTAATAGGTTTTCACAAGTTGTGTTTTCAAATGGCATTACCTAAGGACTATAAGTAAATTGTACATTCAGAGTTATACGTTGTGTACTTTCAGGTTTACTTTTTTTTAAAGGACTCAAGTACTGTTTCTTATCCTGTCTTTTTTTTAACTCTTTTTTTTACAGTGTCTGTCTGCTCCCTCGGCTCTCTCTTCTCATGCCTGTGCAGCGCAGAGGCCTTCACTTGTCACTGAAGGCTTTACGGAGGAGAGTGATAGGCTGCAACGCTAATATATTACAAGCCTCTCCAGTGCGCCTGCATGCACACACATACACAAACGCATACAAATATCATAATCACACACACCATACAAGCACACACCAACCATAAATTCACACGCACACACTCACACACACAAATAAACTGCAGCATATATGCACAAGGACACAAACGGTACTGTCCACTACTGCACGATCAATCAAACAAAATGGACGCCCAGGTACACACAGTGTAAGGCAGAGTAGAAAAAGGCTCAAATGTGATAAACAGTTGCACATAGGTTACGGGGTGAATATCATTCTCAAAGACCAATTAGATGACGTACGGATAAGCGATAATAAAAGTGTATACACAGATAGGTAAACACTCAGACATGCAAGCACACGTGTGAGCACAGACACACACACACACACACACACACACACACACACACACACACACACACAAAGAGGCTGGCCATCCCTAATGATTACTGAACCATGTATGCTTTGGGGGGAGTCCAACTTTGGCAGCCCTAGCCTCTCTTGGTCTAGCCTCCTGTATCTCTCCACATGCAATGCAGTTGTGTATGATCTTAAATCACGATCCTGGCACAAATAACACCGTCAAGCAAGCTCCTCCTCCATCATACCTCTCTCGACACCCCTCTCCTGAGTGCAAACACACTAACACACACACACAGTGCTAATGCAGCAGCGGTGTCATCCGGCCCTTTCTGCATGACTTCGCTCAAGGATCTTTGCTTGTCACGCACGTCTAAAAATCTTTGATCCCGTCCGTACGTGTTTAAACATTCATACGCAGCCATTTGCTTGTGGTCAGTCGGCTTTAAAAGGAGGAACCATTCAAGTCCGGCTGGGAGGGCAGGGGATTCTGTGACAATGACAATCAAGCAGATTGTCATTTTCTTATTTTTGACAATCAGGCAATCCCGAAAATAAAAGCAGCACATGCTGTCGGTGTGTTCTACATCATTTCCCTTCTTCACGTCTGCTGATTTTGGTCTATTAAGGGACAAACTTCAGCATAGTCCATAAAACACTTTTTACCTTCGACCAGCAGCTAGTATAGTTTTAGTTTTCCATTTTTGTGCTGATTTTCGTCATCGATATCTATTGATCCCCAACTCACACTGACATGAGTGATGGCTTGTCAGACTCGGGGGAGAGTTTCTTACTGACTGTCAGTTAAGCCCTTCCCCCTTTCCTGATTGGCTGTATTGATCCTGAGATCGTGCTGATATGTGTCATCATCTATATGTGTTGATCCCGAAGCCGCATTGACATGTGTGATGGCTCGTCAGACTCGAGGGTGTCCAATGGATTGGTGATGTCATGTAAGCTCCTCCCTCTTTCCCAATTAGCTTTTTTCATCGTCCGTCAGTCTGTCATCACCCAAATGTGTGCATTATCTGTATCAATGGCTTCTAAGTGACAGCTTGTCGGATTCAGGAGTTAGTATCCTACTGATTGGTGATGTCATTTAAGCCCCTCCCCTTTCCTGATTGGCTCTCTTTTGACCATCTATATCTATAGATGTTTTGCATTGTCTATATTTATATATAAGCATAATATATGCTTTTATCCAGAGTGACTTGAGTGCAACAGTAGCACAAGCTTAAATTCCTAAATTACAAAATTACAAAATTACAAAATAGTATGGAGTGCAAGGGTGAGGGCCACAGTGCCACCATAACATTTCAGAATGATAAAACAACATGAAATAAGAGATGAATACGTGTTTTTCTTAGCATGGGTAGAGAGGGAATATGATGCAGTGGGTAGATGACGATGGTGAAGGTGACACTGAACCGCCCTTTATCACAGCTGTCAATCACAGGTTGATCTAAGCTTCTTTTTCTTTAAAAAATAAATAAATTCACATTCAATTCAATAAATGTAAACCAAAACTGCAATTTACTCACCAATGGTAGACCATTTCTTCGTAGACAGTATATATAATGTAATATTTCCAATTTCCACATTTTGAAAATAAAATCACTGCCTTTCTGAATTTCTGGAAGTTTGGAGTTAATTAAACCTCTCTTACGGTCTCTCAGCTTGCTGTATTGAACCCTACCAGAGAAGGACTCGTAATTTATCCCTAGTGAGGGTTATATCATACACAGGCACACACATACAACACATTTCAATACTATTGAAGGATGCTTGTAGTGCTTGAAGGTCAAATTCAATAATGAATGCAGTGGAATAGTGACAATTATCCACACGCGCGCACACATGTCCCTTGACTCCCTTGACTCCAGTGCAGTGATGATTGGGTCTCTCCACTGGACTGACTCCACTCCTGCTCTGCCATTCCACTCAGCACAGTGAGAAATCACCAAGTCAGTTTAGGACTATTACAGAGTAATTGGCCTTTTAAAGAGGACCTCCACCATGTGAAACAGTGTAACTGAGAATGATACTCTCTTCGCTCCATTCCCCGTTTCGTCCTCCATGTCTTTACCCTTATCTCCACCTCCTGCTCTCCCTCTCTTTCCCTGGCCAGCTGCTCTCTGTGTCTCTCTGCCTCTCCGCAGCTTGTTCCATGAATTCCGCTGCACCCTGTCTCTGCTCAATCGAACTCACCTTTGAAAGTTAAGTGGTGTAGCTGCCCATGTTCAAGTTTCCACTTTCAGAACTGGACAGCTCCCTGACTTTTAGCACTTACACCTATTGGATAGACCCACTCAATTTTCAAGGAGAGAGTGAGAAGTAGCAGCAGCAGTTGTAAGTGATGGTAAGTCACGCGGAGCAGCTGTGGAAGTAGTATTAAAGCAACATTAAAGTTTTGGTAGAGGTTTTGGGTTGTGTAGTTATCGTGCCATGATGCAACTGCAAATGTTGGCGAGATGTTTTCAATAGTTGCTCCATTGATTAAAACTAAGACTTGCATTGCACAGTGAAACAGGTCTCAAAGTCTCACTTTTAGCACACAAACGTTTCTGCCAATGTATAAAACCCGAAATAAAAATGTAAATGAAAGTGTTGATTTTATTATTTGAATTAGGAAGAAGAGCGGAGACCAAATCACAGTGTTTGTTGTTGGCTTCAGGAGTGGGTGTGGACATTTGGACCAATCAGGTCGTTTCTGACACACGTAATAACGCAATAAAAAAAATTGTTCTTGATTGTATAACGGTTAGGTAAGTACAAATATTGAACGCCTCACTGGCAAAGTTTGCAACTACAAATTTAAATGACAGTTGATGACAAAACTAATTTTAGCACACATTTCTTGCTGTTCGAGACCTTAGAGGATACTGTGTGAATGTTTATGTAAACTGTTGTGTAATCTAGCCACAAACTACCTTTTGCTGTTGCTTTCCCTGCAACTTCAGCTGATTCTCTGCAGAGTCTCTGTGTCGCTTTAGTTTGACCCTCCACTCAGAAAAATATGCGTTCCTTTTCTGCCAAACAGCCAATCGGTGCGCTGTTCACTCGCTTTGTTTCCGCTTGATTGACATGTCGTTAAACTGTGAAATCCCACAGGAGCAGCGGTGAAAATCATACATTATATTTAATATGCTATGAGGACAAACGCACCAAATGGTTGAGTATGTAGCCATCTATGCTCACGTACTTGAAGCCTCCAAACATAGACACTCTAAATCTTAATTCCAATTAAGTCACTGACAATTGAGATTGCACCTTGCACCCAGGTTCCAGTAGCTGGTAAAAGGAGCTTCATTACAATTTAATTATGTTCATTATCTCAATTGTTTGAGCCTACTTTTAATTATAAGAGAATATCAGACCATGATCTGCTTTGGCATTACAGATTAGTATGTTTGTGTGTGTGTCTGTGTGCATGTGTGTGTATTTTGAAGATAGGGGGGTGGGGGGGGCAGTTAGTGAGCTATGACAAAAGTGATATGAGGGTATGGTGAAAGAGAGAGAGAGAGAGAGAGAGAGAGAGAGAGAGAACATATGTGTTTCTGTGTGCC
>OMOT01014020.1:2459-16704 GCA_900312575.1 Acanthochaenus luetkenii | reverse complement strand
TGCAGGTTATCGTTTTAGAAAAGGCTAGTAAGCCGAAGTGCTAGTGGCCTGGCACTCGGTAAAACGAACTGGTTTACACCGACTTGAGAACATTAGCAGGTAATCGATGACTAACCAGTCCTTCCCTAAAATGCAATTGTATTGTGATGGCTGACGAACCTCACGTTAGGCCTATAGGCTCGCTGAATCAAAGACTACTGGTGATGGCTGTATCAAACAGAGCAAACCAACAACCGAGTGTCGCTCGAACTAACCTCGCCTCCGTTAAGGCACTCACTGCCATAGCAGTTAGTAACGTTAGCTAACGTTGGCTAACGTCAGTAACGTTACACAATTGCAAAGTAGTTGACACGAGGGTGGTTAAACAAACATTAATTAACGACCGCAAGCTTTGAGCAAACATGTGTAATGACTGCTTACGTTACTAGTTTGGTCAACATAAAAGTCCCTTTCTGTAAAATGTGACAGGCGAAAAGGTCCAGCAAAATCAACGCGATTCTGATCCAATATGTAGCTTAGCTAACCGTTAGCTAACATTATACGCTTGCTGTAATTGGTGGTCGTTTCTTACTAACTAGTATTGTCTGCATCTTATCTTTAGCTGTAGTTATTCTACATCGACTAACATAATCGCCGTAATAGTTAACAAAAACACTCGCAATGATTGATTTCGACTTAAAACGATATTAACTTCAAATGTTCCCATCCAGGGCAAAGTCTGCATCTTGAAACAACATGGCTAACATCACATTCTTACCTGTCGAAGCATTGGCTCGGCAAAAGCACAAGAGAAGGGCACTGAAACCCCACAGTAGCTTCATGGTAAATAACTCTCAACACCTAACCCGTGATACTTGTGACGATCCCTAGTTCGTCGAATAGACGTCAGCTGCAGCACCGACTCCTCGACACTGAAGGACCTCGACAGAGTTGGTCGTCCTCTAGTTCTACAACTCACGCACAAACGTGAAACGACACGTGACGTGGCCACGTTCTATAAGGACAAAACCACAAGTCCCATGGATTTGTAGTTCAACCGATCATGTTTATTTATATAGCCCTTTTACAAGCATGTCACAAAGGGGCTTTACATTGCATCATATATACATACTACGTCATCATATACAGTACACACGACATTTGCTATGTCATGTAACTACATACTACATCATATACATATCCCATCATATACATCATACTACATCATATACCTTACTGCACACAATTTAGTGTCTTCAGTTCACCTGACCTGCATGGCCCTTTGACGTTTTCTGCATTCTGTGGTGTTACAGCTTGAATTCAAAATGTATTCAATTCGGATTTGTTTTTGTCAGCGTCAATGTTTGCAGTAAGTCCATTTGCAGTGACCCTCCAAACTGGGTTAAAGTGTATCCAAACTCCATTGAATGTCCTTGGGATGTCTATACAAATTGATTGGAGTCCACATGTGGACAATTCGATTGATTGGATATGAATTTGAAAGAAACACATAGTATGTCCATGTAAAGTATCACGGATTACAATGTGTGTCAGAGCAGAAGCTCTTCAGCCATAATGGTAAAGCAGGCAGGGACTGGGGTAAACGTTCCTGTTTCAGAGTGCCAAAGACCTTATAGATTAGTGTGGCGATTTATGTTCCAACAGGACAGCAAACCCAAGCATACAGCCAAATCAACACGGGATTAGTTTCAGAACAAGAATGTGAAAGTCATTAAGTGACCCAGCCAAAGCCCCGACTTGAATCCCGTTGAAAATGTGTGGAATTAATTGAAGATGGTTGTTCAGATGCTCCTTATCAACTTGACCAAGGCTGCGCAAAGTACAAGAGAGAATGAGAGAAAATCCCCAAATCCAGATGTACCAAGCTGATAGAAGTAGCCTGTCTGAGAAGACTCAAAGCTGTAACCACTACCAAAGGTGCTTCCACAAGATATTGACTCATGGGGTTGAATATTTTTTAAATGAAATGTTTTGCATTTCATTTTCAATAAATATGCAAAACTAGCTAAAGTATTTTCACTTTGTCATGAGGTATTTTATGTACTGTTGACAAAATCTAAATATCAATTCAGGCTGCAACACCACAAAATCTGGAAAGAGTCGTGGGGGTTGAGCACTTTCTGAAGGCACGGCATATATATCCACAATTATGACTGATCAAAATGTTAACTCTAGATAACCGTGATTCTTGAGTGATTAAATCTTAAAACAGCTTGTACTGGGAGGCACGGTGGCTCAGTGGTTAGCACTGTCGCCTCACAGCAAGAAGGTTGTGGGTTCAAATCTCGCCTGGCCCTTTCTGTGTGGAGTTTGCATGTTGTTCGTGTGGGTTTCCTCCCACAGTCCAAGACATGCAAATAGATGTGTTTGAGTGTAGTATATGATGTGATGTACTATGTATATGATGCAATGTAAAGCCCTTTGAGACATGCTTGTATAAAAGGGCTATATACATACAACTTGATTGATACTTCAAGGCAGGACGATGTAATTGAAAAGGCACACAACTAAATTCTAAATGACAATAAACACATAAGTCACCAATTTCCCATTGGAAAAGTAAAACCTGTCGGCTTTAAGTCAAGTGTATCCATATGTCTTCCAGCAATGGCCTGTCCATAACAATAACGCCTTCAGAATAAAAACCTTTGAACATAAACCTCAGAGTAGAGACGCACAATGTGGAGGAAATACTCTCATATAATAAAAGGAAGCAGATTTATTGCTTCATTGATGTAACATTTAGGGGCCGGATACCTTTTTGAAGGACTTCCATTTCATTTCACCAACTGCATGCCTTTTGATCAGGTCTTACTTTGAAGACGCAAAACAATCACATAATCCCCGGCGCTAAACACAACCCCCAAATTATGCATTGAAATACTTTCCAGCAGTGGTTACTTATGATGTTATTGTGTTTACCTCCGGTAGATTTTGAGGAGGTGGTTCTCACGAGTCACTGAGACCACAAATAGTTTACTATAGGAGACACAACCCCATAGATACCATAACTTGCTTGTTTGGCTTCCTATAATTTCCATTACAACAGGGGTTGGTTTTACAAAGAATGGCTCAACAGATAATTACATTGGTCAATGATAGCTTATGTGCTATACCAGAAAACAGATAATGGTCAGATTCCTGCACTCCCATATAGTGTCCACACAATCAGTGTGGAAAGACTGTAACAAAAGGTTTCTACCATTTAATACCTCTGCACTTAAAGTTACATTATTCATTTAATGTCATGAGATTTATTATATTCATAAAATTAATTGGAATTATTATAATATGGGTAAAAACAAACGTTTTAAAAGGGTATATGTTATTAAAGTCCCTCCATCTTTCAAAGCTAAGAAAAAATAAATAAATGATGTGCTTTGCTCCACTGTTTTACACACATTTCAAACATAAATCTGAGCATAAACATACAATTAAGAGCTTCAAATTACATTTCATGTTTGGTTTTCATACCGTCAGTTCTTGAATCAAGAGCTGTCTATCAATCAATTTGAGCATGGAAATAAATTTCTCAAATCCCATGTTTTGACTATTGTTGCTGACATCAGACCTTAAAATAAGTAAACGTTACAAACAATGAGAATCACTTGCATGAATATTGAGAGGTAGCACCCAAATATATTTATTTTAATATCAGTTCATTTTCTATGTACATAATTAGACTGCAAATCAATAGTTTATCTACTGGCAACTTTAGAAAAACAACAATTACTTTTAAGTTAAAAAGCCAAATGCACTGTTTGGGTCGTTAATAATATGAAAAGCTGATTCAGATTCAGGCTAGCATTTAACAAATAATGAAAAATCCCTTTGTGGATAATTCAGTAATGAATATCCAAGTCATTATCCAAATAACACAAAATTACTGCAACTTCTCATTATTTCAAGTGCAAACAATGGTACCTGTCTCAAGTGGATATTAATATAATAATTATATAGGCTGTTGTAATGTTTGTTGAGCAAAAGGTTTCAAATTCCATATCCATCAAAAACATGGACTTACATACACACTTAAAACAGTGCACTTTAAGAGTAATTTTACTTGTACTGATATGGATGCTCCTTCACTAGCAAAAGTGTGTGTCATTTCAAATCATACGACTCAAGAGATTTAAAAAATCAAAAACAAAAAACAGCAACTGTCTTGTTGTCACAAGTCTTCCACCTTTGGACTCCTTTGTTTTCGCTTCTTGTATGAGGTGATTAAGGGAGACAGATCCTCTTGAGGTTCCCATCCTTCTCCACATCCTCCCTGACAGGAGGCGTAATCCAGGCCTCCGCCCTTCCCTTGGTTCAGATTCCTGATGGCAGATGGAGCAACAGGAGGGGCAGAAACACACAGATCTCACATATCACTCCTGAATCTGGCTTGAGTGCTCCTGCTGAGGGAACAGAGGCACTCAGGTCCCCACGCTATGGTAGGGCCAGATTGGAGGTCACCACTTTGACGTATGGTAGCCTAGGAGCGATAGACTCATGGGGGAAAATTGAGGAATGTATTTATTATTTGTATTTTTTTTTTAAGAGTTATCTGCAGAGTTCTCATTGCTGGTTGAGCTTGAAGATTGAGGAGTAGAGGAAGAGGAGGTAAAGTTCATCCCTGATAGTTCTGGAGGGTTCATTGCTGTGTTCTGTCCGCTCAAGCTTTTCCTGCACACTGGACAGGTGTCATGCTGGAGAAACAGCGGTAAAAAGAATGAGGATGTTTTAGAGGTTCGGGTTTTTTTTCCATTTGTCCATTGTTTTTGTCAGTAATTGGTGAATATAAGAGAGGGAAGAGCAATGAATGGCTATGTATATTACCTGTTCCAGCCAGGGCACTATGCAGTCATTGTGAAACATGTGATTGCATGGAAGTTGCCTCACATTTTCTCCAGCACTGTAATCTTCTTTACACACTGGACATTCTAAACCTGAGGCTAAAAGACAGAACAAGTTCAAAATGTAAAGGTGTTCAAATACTACCTTGTGAAAAAGACACCAAACCTGCTCAATGAGGCATTTACATAGAAAGCAAGAATAGTTTCACTCCTATCAATAGTTTGTGAGTTGCCACAATGTGCAGTGAGTTGAGTATGACGTTCAAACTTACCAACATGCTCCTCTGTGATTTGTACTGTAGGGAGGCTCTTTATTTTATCCCTATCGGCGGGTGGCGGTCCTGTGTTCTCAAACTGGTTTAATAACTAGAGAGGAAAGGAAAACAATAAATGAAAGATTATAAAAGAAAGAAACCATAACTGAAAGACCACAGATATTCTGGCACAATGTCTAAAATCTTTAAATCAGTTAAACATTTCTGTTCCACTATATGAGCAAGGTATTCACTTAGAAAAACAGTTCAAGATTTCATTGAAAAAATACCTGTGTTATAATTGCATCTAGTCCGTTAGCACCCCAGGCATAATCCATAGGATTTGAGTGAAGAACGCCCCTTTTAAAATGATAATTTAACATTAGAACAACTGGAAGAAAGCAAACATATTATTTTTGTTGATGATTTTCTTTCTAGTTTATTATTGCTCTGTTCAAGATACTCACCAGGGTCCAACACCAATATTTGGCACTGCAGTAGGTGCAATTATTCCATTCACTAGTTGCTGAATGATTCTATGCAAGAGAACAAAACAGACAGCTATGATACGCATGTATTAGAAGGAGAAATTAAACTTTGCCCTACGTGTTAAGATGATGTGCTATTAGGAAAGTAATAAATGAAGCCAAGGGAAAGACAGACTACTGACAACTGACAATAATCAATGGAGAGTGATAATAAAGACAAGCCCCTTAAGTCACTGACTGTGCTCCTTACCCCTCTAAAGTGGGCACTCCCTCATGCCTCCCTGCTTGTCGTCGGGAACCATGACGACCCCTGGGTTGCCTGGCGCCATATCGCTGCCGTGACGCCATCTCCCTTTCCCGCCGGTTTTCAGCATCACGGTTGTCCTCTGTTCCCAGTCCAGCCCCAAAGTCAAAGCTGTCGTCAAAGACACCCAGGGCAAACTGGCCATAGCCCGAAGGGAATGTAAACAAGTGCTGGTCCACATTCTAAGACACAAAAATATGAATGCACACAAATTGACTTGGGTGTTGCAATCTCAACGGTAGAAACCAGTAGAGCATTGTGACTTTTCTAGTCTACAGCTAACCACAACTATTTACTGTCAATAGAACACACTAGAAGGCTGAGGGCTGTGTCAGCTGTCAGGTCACATTTCAACCCAATGGAAATGTAGAACACATGCTGAAATACTTCCTTGTTTACTGACATAACATTATCATCTCACGATGAAAAGGCTTGATATAGAATGACCTGACATCTCTTGCATACATATCAAACTGAAGTATATTATTTATCTGTGACTAAACAAAGTCAACTTACCCCACTCATTTTATGTCAATTTACTGCATAGAGAGAGATTGTAAATGTGGGAAGGGCAAACCCAAGATTACTTGTAAAATGCGTTCAAATACATCATGTCCAGGTCATTACTTTTTTACGATAACTCCGATCAGCATAAATGTAAATAGAAACGATTTAGATTTATACTGACATTATAATGTATGTAACACTGCACAGAAGGACAGAATGAGTTCAGAAACCTCAAAAGGCTGCTGGTTCTGGTCCCCGCTGGAGATGGTGGACATGGAGCCATTGTCAGCACTAAACAGGAGACACATAGGTTACAAGTTAAGTCTACACTTAATACTGTTAGGAATTCTTTGAGGGATTTGAAATTTATACAATTGTATCACCCCCTTAATGAATAAGTTGACAGACACTTTACATTGAATCTCTCAATTACATAGTAATTATAAATGGGGGAAAATTGATCAGGGAAGCTGGCCTCAGTAAATACGCTTTATACACACCTTCTCTCCTCCAGTAGCTCCTCAATAAATCCTGACTCACATCTTGGACACGTGTAGTCCTGTAAACAAAACAGAAGAATCCAACAGCATAGGCTTAGCATTAATTGGGCTGCCAATACTGACATGAAAACCTGCTAACGTAAATTTTCTGAATACAATGTACATTTTTCACTGATGTGCAACTTTCATTTTTTGTCAGGGATACACAGCATCAGGACACTTTGTTTAGAAGGCTATCTGAACACCCTTTTCTTTGAAAAGTACTCTTGCATGAGTTGGACATTGCACTGCAGAAGTCAATCTTGCAATTATGTTTTTAGTTTAAGCACCAGTTCACACATCATTCCCTTCAACATGTTCAACCATGAATGTTTCTTGTGTATCTATCTTGCAAACAAACAAACAAAGGAGCAATATCCAAATTATTATGGTAATACACAGGCTATTCCAAACAAGAATAATCACATCAACCATCTGTCATCCAATTCTATCGGGGGTTAATTTCAATCACACGTCATTACCAGTAAACAATATTTTCCATTGTACGGGACACCTTTACTATTCTATGACAGATCATTCCAGCCTGTGACAGGCATGCTACTGGTGTGGCTTACTGAATGGCAAAGCAAAAAAGAGTGCTTCGGTATTGTTGCTGCTTTACGAGGATCATTCGGCACAGATGACTATACGTTGACGTTTAAGGTAGACTAACATGTTTATCGTAAGGTGCAGTGTTTCGTACAAAGTTTGATCAACGTAAGTGATCAGATACGCACCTTAAACACCTTAGGTAATGTTAACAAATTAAGCTAGTGTGCCTCAAGTGTACTGGTAATCCTACCTCGCAAAATCAACCAATAAATATGCTGAGCGTTTTAACAGTTTGATAACTTTTACGCATAAAGTGCAGTATAGTATATAACCACTTAACTTAGCTGCGGCAAGAAAATGTGAAGTGGCTAAGTAATACGTATTTTGACATTTCACTGATGGGCCAGCTATACTCAACTTAGCTAACAAGCTAACGTTAGGTACCGTTAGCATGATAGCATAGACACTCATTGAGGCCAGCTAATGTTAGCTGGCTAACTGTTGGCTACAATGATATAACGTTAACTTTAAGGGTCTCCACTTGAGCAAGAACAACACTTTCTTTTTTGTGAAATAGTCTCTATGTTTCCTTTTCGTCCACGCTACTTACGGGGAGCCGAGGACTAATCTCTGCTGAACATCTGTGACAGAAGAACCGGCTGGGCCATGGAGGAGCTTCGGCCATCTTTAGCCACTACACACTACAGTGAGTGGTGACTACGGAGCACCGAAAAGGCCAATATTCGCTTCCAAGCAAAAACGACGAACACGATTGACATAACTATGGAGCGCCATCTAGTTTAGTATACGATATGAACTGAGGTAATGGACACAAATAGGCTGGATAATAAATATGACACGTGATGTTCGGGGTCGCATGTTACGCTTATTATGAACATTAAACATCTGTTATAAACAGCAAGAAATTGCCAACGTTAATTATCGATAAAAAAAAAAATGTCCTTGCTGTTTGAGATATCCGCTACTCTGCTTTACAAACTCTTGCCACATGGTGGTGCCTTTGTGTATCAAGTCACTGTATTCCACAGTGGGGCTGGGGGGTGGGAAGCACTTTGGTTGAGGATACAGCCAAGTCTCCATTTCCTTACAGGTTAGATATGTATGTGATCTTGAATCTTGGGTCTACGTGAATATGCCCCAGTTTCCCCTATTTCATCCTGGAAAAGGCTCAGTCACGACCCTGTTTTTTGAGGTATTTGTTAAGATAAGGTTAATATTTTCCACACACATTCTTATCACTGACCACCACACATGCATGCTGTCCCCTCAACACCCTCTGAGCTCATGTCTTATGAGTGCAGGCTCAGGGTCCCCTGCTCTGCCCATTCACTAGAGGTTGCCTTGTTACATTTTCCCAGTCACATGAAAACCAGAGATGTGTTTTTTTGCTAGCTGGCATTGCACTAGATTCATCTTGCAACATGTGTTACTTTTCCATTGGACCCCTGGCAAGTACCTCTTCAGCCCAATAAGCATACTTAATGTTTTTAAAAGTATTGTGTAGTCTGTTTTCTTTACGAGGATTTATATTTCACCCCTGCATTAATGGAAAATCGTGTTTTGAATCTTTAGTTTTAATTCAAGTGTCAGATCTCAGAAATAAAACGGTGAATATTTAACTACTAACAGGTAAATACTTCTTCTTTTTTTTTACATGAACATCCTCAAGGTCTCTGGTGGTCCTGAGATAGCTATGAAGGTCTAAAGAGTTACATAAGAAGTGGAGAGGAAATTATTGATAATAGCCAGTTAAGGCTCCATGTCCATGTTTTTATTTTTGGGGTTGTAAATGAAAATGTCCTTGATACTTTACTCTTTCACAGGTATCTTTAATGTTATCGCCGTAACTACTGATTTATGGCTGACTGTGGGAGGTTTGTAAGATATGTCTCCAATATGCAGGGTATTGAGTTTACTGTGCTCACTTATCTCTAGTGCTTGGCACCACATGTTGAGAGTAAGTAGGAGTTCCCATCTGAGTGTCCCACAGCCAATCACAGCCCTCAAGCCGTCTGGCCTGATTTTATGTCTAATTTCATGCTTCTGAGTAGAATAGCCTTGGACTTCATTTTTAACACAGATGTTGGTAACCAACCTCCTATGCATATAGAACAGAGACAAATAAATAAATAGCTGGGGACGGCGCCGATTGGGAGGTGTTTTATAGGCCTATTGATTTGGAGGAAAAACGTTTTATGTAATACATGTTGCTAACATACAAGCAGGTTAAAAAAAAGTCATTATTATGCACAAAAAATATGTTCTCTTGTGTTGTGTCTCTTATGGCCTAATAGTGAAATACCTAAACAATTCTAAAGTGAAACAATGTATTGCTTTCCCAACCTGGAACACATAACATAGATATGATTAGTTGTAAGGAGATTGGATGTTTCCCTCAAAGCAGAGGTCACATTGTAACCTAGTTAGGTCCTAATGTCGTCTAGCCCCGTGTTGTGTCTGATCTGTGGGAGCAGGAAGGACACGGCTGTCCCATGGGCTGAGATTAGAGAGCGTCTGATAGCGTTGAGATTAGCTTTGTCTGCCTGGCTGAGGTAAGCTATTGTCTCTATGCACCCAATGCGTCACCGCCGCTGTCCCAGTCCAACACTCATTGTTGCAATCCAATCTGGCGAGTGAGTGACTGTGGGTCACACAAGGGTCAGAGACAGCAGAAAGTAACTTTGCCAGAATTAGTAACTTCCACATCATGTAGTTCAGTTCACTGCTAATCTGGATATGATGATGTTTTTACCCCAAAACATATTGTTCCTCCAGTGAACAGCATACCGTGTAATGCTACACTGTGTCCTGCTTCTAACAGATTCCTCTACGTGATGTGGATGAGAAAACGTAACACAGAGGATACTGAGGCACTTAATCTGCATTATTTCACAGCACTTCATCATCATATTAAAATATATCTTTCTATATCAAACTACACACACACATGTCATGCATATGCAAAACACAATACAATGAATTAGAGAACACAATATTTGTTGTTACCTATACCTAGTTTTATTACTGTTTGGTTCTATTTCACACGGCATAAGAGGCAATGATTTGAGGCAGCCAAGGCAGCAGGCAGCTATGCTGCAAGGGACGCTGCTGCTTGTGTCTCTCCATAGAGCTGTTCCAGACGTTCCAGCCGGGAATGCCCTACACAGTTCCACTGGGCCCCCAGATTGCACTCACACACACACACACACACACACACACAGCAATAACAGCCGCCTGCTGGAACTTCCTGGGCCTCTTAACCATGCGTCACTTGTTTTCAGTCCCACCCATCGAGGACTCTCTCCCTATAGACACTCTCTCGCTAAGGTCATGCATCACAAGAGCTGTGCATCACACACACACACACACACACACACACACACACACACACACACATACACACACACACACACACACACACACACACACACACACACACACACACACACACACACACACACTTACTGTAAGATTCCTGGAGAGACAGCAAGAAAGCTCTAAAGATCATCAAGAGCATTGCTCTTAAAGAAATAAACATAATGCCTCGTCAACACGTTAGGATATATACTCACATTTGGATCACAGCAGGTACACTTCTCTTCTTGGATGATGTGTCCAGTCCACAGTGTTTTTCCATTCTGCTTGTGATCAGGCACGTGTCACAGAAGAAGAAAAAATTACTTGGTGCGGCATTGGTACGCTTGTGTTTGACATTACATCACTAAGCAGCTAACAAAATATACATGTTGCTAGAGGAACATATGAACACAATTAGCAGCTTAAGTCCAACCTGCTTTGTCATAGTGAAGTGTTTATGGTCACTCACTGCACATGTTCTCTTAATACTCCAGGGATCTTGATTTTATCTGCTTTTCTTGACCCAATGTTTCACTAGATTATGGCGATCTGAGCATGTATCTAGTCAGGGTGCTGTGTCTGGCTGTGTGTGGTAATTCATTCTATAATCTGTTTTCACTTCAACAAACAAGTATATTCAAAGATTCTTCACAGGCAGCGAGTTGGTTGGGCAACTAGGGAATTTTAGCATCAATCGTGCACAGTATGCCAGTCATAAATGTGATTGTAGGTCCAGACGTTTTTGATTTCACTCTGCCTGTGCGTGGCTGAATTTGTCGTGAATCTGATTCTGAATTGGAATCTGATTAGAGAATAGTGCGTGTGGACTGTAACTGTATCTGATTCTTATCAAGTGCGCCATTTATTAGTCATAGCAGATGGGCTTTGTCAAGACTGAGTGCAGAGAAAACACAAAACAGTAAAATTAGTACTTGCCAATTGCACAGTAGACAGTTAATAGATGGTGAGAAAGATACAGTTTTTGTGGCGTGTGTGTGTGTGTGTATTTGCTCACAGAGCTATATCTCCTACTTTGTTGCCTCTACATCGAACAACACTGGAGCTAATTACACTGTGCAGTCAGTCCCCTAATCTAAAACTGACCACCAGTCTGTTTACAAGAGACAGTTCTGCAGTCTGGGGGAATAGATACCATATGGACCTCCTGAGTGGTAATGTTGTCAGGATCTCCTCACAGTTGATGTGACTAAGTGTGTCCTAGTAGCTATTGTAGCAATTTAACGGAAAGAAAACTGCTGGTACCGAGAAAAATGTAAGGAAATCTGAACCAAGACAGCATTCCCACTGTCCTCTTTGCTGAATGTCACATGGCACATGTCAAAATGCAATGCACAACAACAATGAGAGAACTCAACCAACTTTCCGCAATAAATAAGTAGGTATTTTGGCTGTCTGTCTTGCCAACACTTGTAAAAAGGGTATTACTGTCCTGTGTCTATGTGAGAGCCACCTGAAAATTGGATGTGAAATTGTGGCCATGGCCTGGTATGTTCCCAAGCCTCAAATTGCACAAGATGAATCTGAGTCAAGGTTGGGAACTTGGTGTAGCCTAATTATCACACTTCATTGAAACGTTCTTAGTTATGCAGCTTGATATTTCATCATGTACTCACACCAGACTTAATTCAAAGACATTGTCATCACCAAGGCAGGGAGGCAACAATCCCTTACTACTTGTCCCAGGCAGACATATGTTCCCAAACACTCTAAGACCCCTGGAGAGTCTAAGAGGTTACTTAAATGTTGATTAAACACCATACCAAAGTGGGTTCAGTTAAACATCAAATATTGTACATTTCACAAAACCTTAAAGAATATGATGTTGTATTTCCAGTACTTTGTACTTCTGCTAGACATACTACATATGGGCTGGACCACACACAGACACCCAGAGCCAGAAGACAGGCTGTCCCAGAGGACACTATCAGGAAATGAAACAATTCAACAAGCCTAATTGGGGACAATTAGCATTTGCACAACTTCCTTACCCTGCCGATGTCTAGTATTGATGGCCTGAACGAACATTGTCCATTTGTAGTGGACTCCTGTGTGGAGTTGTTGTTTGGAGTGTGGTGATAAAGTAAGCTTACTAGCCAAGTCTGGGAACACAGTGCATGGTTTCTCTTAAACACCAATTTTTAAGAGTAATGTGCTTTGAGAAAGCACAGCTATAATCTTGAACCTCTAAAAGCTTGATTTGATTATGCTTAGTCCCAATTCGGCCTCTACCGCAACATCTAGCAGATGAAATTACAGTTTTGAACATTGTCTCTATAGTTTTGTTCTCTCCAACTCAGCACATTTTTGAGTGTTAATAAGTGTTGATTCGACTCATAAATGCAGGCAGTGTTAATTTAATCATTTTCAGAGTTACTGACAATTTTAAGGTGTAAGTGGTCTGGTACTATCTGATGAAAAGATATTGTCATGTTCATCCAGTCAAAAGAGTTGGCTCTTAAATGGACATTTATCTACCAAGACAATCAAGCTGATTACTAATATAAATTGCCCCACTAAAAACGACATGACCTTTTATAGATTCTAAAGTCAGAGATCATAAAGATAATTTCTCAGAAATCCCCAACAGAGCCGACTGTAGCAATATGAACTGTAAGGGTTAGGGCTGCCCCTGATATTTCTGGCCTGTTGTGTCAGTATGATGATCAACTGTCAGAAGTGAAATGAAATGTGCATATGGAAGATTTTATACAATTGAAAGACGTGCCATGACATAAACTAAGTCCGGGAAATAATGTTTCTGATGGAGTGATAGATCTGATATCTATTAGTTTCAGCTGTGTGGGACGGAGCTGTTTACGATCCAGTGGCGTGATCCAGAGAGTGGGTGGTCTCCGCACAGTGCCTGGTTTCATCACAACATCAGTGCAGATCTAACCGTTGGCTGTTAACTTACTGGAAGTTGTAAGGCGGTTTGGAGGAAATGATACACCATGCGGATGTTCTGTGTTGAGAAAGACGCTCGACATATCGAAGCAAAATGACCAAACATCTCTGAAATGTCAGCGTGTGCGTCACATTATAGCTCCATGTGTTTGTGGGGATATAAACAACTCAGCCAGAGGTTATGATGCAATGTGTGGGACTGATCCCATGCTCATAACAGGTGAGTTCCAGAGAGGTGTGTGAAACATCAGTGGGACGACTACAGCCATAACCACACCTACACACTCATACACTTGCATGACAGACGCATGCATACACACACACACACACACACACACACACAAACATACACCAACCCACAGCATAAAATGATTGAACAAAACAGTACACAGAGTCACATTCCTCTGTTTCAGGAAGTGAACCTGGCATCTAATTGCCCACACAACACCCCATTATG